>BGPR01003908.1:16099-118964 GCA_013235015.1 Araneus ventricosus
TCGGAAAGGCTTTCAAGAGATAAAGCAATGAAAAATCTGTACCAAGATTTCATGCAAGAATACTCAGATCTCAGTCACATGGAGAGAGTGAATGATGTAAAGTCAGCTTCACCTCTTTGCCACCACATTCCTCATCGTGGAATTTTTCGACCTGAAAAAACAACAACAAAGTTTCATGTTGTGCTCAATGCCTCTTCTCCTACAACATCCGGCAACAGTCTCAATGATCACCTTCTGAAAGGACTTGTCAAGGAAGATATCTTTGAAATAATGACAAGATTCAGAAAGCATAAATTTGCTTTTACAGCGGACATTCAAAAGATGCACCACCAGATACTCATAGATCCATAACATAACACC
Organism: Araneus ventricosus; assembly: GCA_013235015.1. Classification (NCBI taxonomy): domain Eukaryota; kingdom Metazoa; phylum Arthropoda; class Arachnida; order Araneae; family Araneidae; genus Araneus; species Araneus ventricosus. The sequence goes on from BGPR01003908.1 coordinate 16,460, forward strand.
ACAGCATACCCCCGAACTCGGAGCCAGGGCAGCTCCCTGTTGGTTGGGTGGGTATGCGTGGAACTTTATTGATAAAGCAAGAGAAAAAAAAAAGAAAAAAAAAACAATTTTATATATATGGATACAGAAAGAGGAAATACAAATATAAACACTATTATATACATAAACATAAAACAAATATATACACACACATGAAACACAAATATATACACTAAACTAGACTCTGCTTCCTAGAATAATCACATGTACTTTTACATGATGCTGTTGATGACAAGTTAGACGTGTGGTGAACATGTGGCTGGGCGACGAGACACTGAAACTGATGATCTGTCTCTCGCATGGAATGTTCCAGGAGAAAGGAGAAGAAGAGCATGGTGGGAGACATAAGCTTTGTAGTGGGATGAACAATGCAGGCTATTGTGGAGTTTTTCTGGCTGTTCCGATTTAAGTAAGTCTTCTTGGCTGGTGATAAAGTTGAGGAGGTCTATTATTTTGTTTGTGAGCAGGAGGCGGTGGTTGGTTATTTATTTTATCCAGGCAGGGCCGGACCGAACAAAAGTGGGGCCTGGTGCAAAGTTGATTAGCGGGGCCTTGAAACTAATTTCGTAAAACAATTTATTGCATTATCCAACATATTACACTGCACATATTGAAGAGCAGTAGAACGTGGCATCTTTGTATTTTGAGGAGAGTAACCATCCCATCTTCGTTCTTGAGGTTTCTCATCCCTTAATTTTCTTATATAATTTCAAAAAACTTCTGCTATTTTTACCTTTGGAAAATCGTAGTTTTTTTAACTTATGTAATGCTAATTTGTATGATAGCCGTTCTAAATTTATCATTTATAATTTCAAGTCAAATACCAGGATCATTGATATCGATATTTCATTTTTAACTCTTTGTTGATCCCGTTGAAGCTTCGATTCTCGGACTAATTCATTTTCTTCTTAATTCGACGCTGACAGAAAATTCCATCTATAGATTTCCCTCTGCTTCATAATTATCTTTCCAATGACTTGAAATATGCACATATCTATACTTATAAAAGGCAATGTTTGTGTGTGTACTTGTGTGTGATGTCCAAACAAATCTATCTCACTTACAGCCATGAAATTTGGCACACAGGTAGTTTTAATGGTGACTCAAAGTACCTCAAAGCCGAAATTTTAAAATTTAACATAGAAAAATTTTTATGTAATATTTTGTGTTGTTTTTTGCGATTATTTCTCTATAAAATCGGTTTTGATAATCGTAGGAAGAAAAATAGATACACCATCGGAAAGAACAAACAGATTTCTTTCTAATGAAGTTGGTGTTGAATTTCTAACATAATTTACTGAATTTTGAGAAATTTTTGAAAAATAGTCACGTTTTTGTTAATTTTTCATTTGGATTTCTTAAAATTCTTGCATCCGAAGTTCTAATAACGCTATCAATTTCAATTTTTTCAGATTATAACTGGAACATTTCTGTTGGATTTAAAACAAGAACCATTAAAAAACCTTCTTCCGTTTTTTAAAATTAATTTTTCCCTGATGAATTCAAACAGTTCTTTGGCTAGCGAGCTCCTCAGCGAGACATTCACCTGAGCAACATTCTCCGTTCCCAGAATGCATTGTTGCAATTTCATTGGCTGGCTGCGTAGAACGCAGGAGACGTCATAACCTTTAACTGAATGACTCAATAATTATTTTCTGAAGGGTCTTAAAATGTTTCTTTGTCTTGCATATTTCGCTTGTTGTCCAATAATGATTTTCACATTGCAATTTTTTAATACTGCTTCGGATTAACGTAGTCGATACTGTTTTCCTAAAAATCAATAATGTGTATCTTATGTTTTTATTTTGTTTTCAAAACATTTTCATGTCATTGTGGCCTTTTTTTTTTTTCATTTTGTTGAAGTCATGATGGCACAGGCAACATCGAGCACGTACTGCTAGTACTATAACTTTTTATTTTAATACGTATGTATATTCGAATTAAAATAAAAATAAGAAAACATTGTTAATTTGCAAAATCAGTCAGCTGCATGGGTCTTTTAGAAAACGCGGGGCCTTGGATGGTCGCACCATTCGTACCCCCTTCCGGCCGGCCCTGTATCCAGGCTTCTATGTGTTGATCTGCTGGACACCTGAGGTGCTAAGAAAGTGTGAGGCAGCACTTGGTGGCATAGTGAAGAGGTATGCCAGGTGCTCCACAGGCATAGCAGCTGTCCGGGTGTTTTCCGAATCGGAAAATATAGGATGGGAAGGGCCCGTGCCCTGTGATAAACTGGATGAGCTATATCGGCCAGTTATGATTTCAAAGTCCTACCTTATTTATGATTTCATGCGTGGAGTGGCCATTAATGCCATCATCCCAACGCCTTGCCACTTGCCCAGTGCTCGCTGCTTGAGATCTTGTTTTGCACTGCTTCTTGCCTCTTTGGCCAGTTCATCAGCTTTTTCATTCCCCAGGTGCCCTACGTGGGCTCTAATCCAACCCAGCCTGATGTTATGAGTGTTGTACAGAGAGTCTTGAATGGATCTGGCTATTGGGCTAATGGATTTCTGGTTTAATAGGGCTTTCAGGATGGATTGTCTGTCACTCCAGATCTTTACTTGTTTTTGGTGGTTTTGGGCATATTTAACCGCTTCTTAGAGAGCTAATAGCTTTGCCCGGAATATAGAATTTTTTGGAGAAAGTCGTCCCTGCCGTTGTGCTATAAGTTCTTGCTGCTCTCCAAAGACGCAGGAGCACACCCTCCAACGCCCTGTCCCATTTTTGAGCCATCTGTGAATATATTAATTTCGCCCACAGCACCAAGATTTTCTTCTGGGTTTACTCTCTCTTCGTCTATAAACTCTGCCAGGTGGCGCAACCAGCCTGTCGCTTTTTCTTCATAGGTTTCATAATTATATTCTTCTCCTTCTAATGTTAGATTTTTCTTCAAGCGTGTCAGCTGTATGAACTGTGCCTCTGCCTCTGGTTTGATGTCTAGAGGCATTATTCCAGTAATGGCCTGAAGAGCTGCTGCGGGCGGTGTTGATACTCATAGATCCAGCACAGCGTGACCTGTTGAGAATCATTTGGAAAGACAGAGAGGATACAGACCCAACGGAATTCAGGCTCAAAACAGTGACATATGGCACTGCCAGTGCTCCTTTCTTAGCAATAAAAACTCTGAAACAGTCAGCTTTGGATTAATCTTCAAGATTTCCATTAGCTTCAGATGTCATCCAGCAAGACATATATATATGACAGACCAGTATATGGATGACATAGTTTCTGGAGCATCAGACTTAGATACAGCAAATGAGCTTCAATAACAGCTGCACAACATGCTAAAAGCTGGTGGAATGACTCTGCACAAATGGAGTTCCAATTCGAAGGAATTTTGAAATATTTGTTCATCAAATGATCAGGAACACAAGTTTTTATCTACAACTGAACCTTCAGTAAAAACATTAGGAATTACATGGAAGCCTACAGAGGATACCTTCACATTTAAAGTATCCATCACTGAGATGGCATCTTATACAAAACGAGATGTCTTGAGTGTGATAGCTATGCTGTACTATCCCTTAGGTTTCATTGGACCTGTTATAACGAAAGCAACAATGTTTCTTCAGAAATTATGGCAACTAAAAATGAATTGGGACGATGAACTTCCCGAACCTCTTGGAACGCAATGAACACATTTTGTGGGTTCTTTGAAATTCATTGAAAAACTACATATTGACAGATACATTTTAGCAGATGACATCAAGAAAACAATCTTGGTTGGATTTGCTGATGCTTTGCAAGCTGCTTATGGAGCTGTGACCTACATGAAAAGCATTAGTGAAACCAATTCAGTTGTCATGAAACTTATCACCAGTAAATCCAGAATAGCTCCAATCAAAACAATATCTATTCCACGTTTGGAGTTATCTGCTTGTCTTCTTCTTTCGCAATTAGTGAAAAAGATAATTCATGCTCTCAAGACGAAAATAGATGATGTCATTCTGCATACAGACTCCACCATAGCCCAAACCAGTTAAAGACTTTCATCAGTAATAGAGTATCCAAAATACAAGGCCTGACTGAAAACTGTAAATGATGACATATATTGTCCCATCTTAATACAGCTGACATTATTTCTAGGGGAACAGATCCTCAAGAACTCGCAAAGTTGACTTTGGGGTGGCATGGCCTTCAAATGTCATAAGACAATTCATTGGAAAGTCCTGAGCACAACATAGACATTTCTTCTGATAAACTTTATTTATCTGAACTCAAAAATTTGACTAATTACAGTTTAATTTCAATTGTGGACTCATCATTTTTAGATAATCTTCTTACTGTTTCAAATAATTTTTGTAAACTAATTAGAATCGTAGCTTTTATTTTCAGATTTTTCAATAATTTGAGAAGTACCAGCAGATGTTCCGGCCCATTAACACTAAAAGAGCTACAGTTGTCCAAATTAACTTTAGTCCAATTAGTGCAGGCAACTTGTTTTAAGCTCGAAATAAAATCTCTTAAAAAAGGTGACAGTGTAATCAAGGGTCAGGTAAGTTGCTTGAATCCATTCTAGATCAAAACAATGTCTTAAGTGTTGGAGGAAGATTAAACAATGCTGATCTGTCATTTGATAAAAAATTTCCCATTTTGCTCCCCAAGAATCATAGATTTACATTGTTAGTAATGCAATAATTTCATCTTAAATATTTACATGTCAGAGTGTAAACATTGCTATATTTGGTTAGACAGGAATTTTGGCCTTTATCTGACAGAAATACAGCAAGAAAAATTATTCATGATTGTGTCATATGCGAAAAAAATATGCCAAGAATTGTAATGCAAATTATGGGAAACCTCCCAACACATAGAGTTAATCCCAGTTACCCATTTTCTCATTTAGGGATTAACTTTTGTGGTCCTTTCTATATCAAATACAAGAGTCAAAGGAAAGATGCTCATCAAACATGTTATGTGACTGTTTTCATTTGCTATGCTACAAAGGCTATCCATCTAGAATCAGTCACTGACTTAACTGCAGATGCAATGATTGCAACGTTAAAACGATTTTTTAGTAGAAGAGGCACTAGTTCATCCATCTGTACTGATAATGCATCTAATTTCAAATGTGTAAATTCAGACTTAAAAAGTTTGCAAAGTATGATTAGTAAACCTCCAGAGCCATTAGCCAATTATTTAACAAATGAACAAGTGACATGCAAATTTATTTCACCAAGATCACCTAACTTCTGTGGCTTATGGGAGGCGGGTGTTAAATCTTTCAAACACCATTTAAAAAGAACTGTTGGTAATTCATGTTTAACAATTGAACAATTTTTGACTATTGTTATACAAATTAAAGGTATTTTAGACAGTCGCCTACTGACTCCTTTGTCATCTGATCCAGACAATTTTGGAATTTTAACCCAAGACCATTTTCTAATCAGTCGTCCATAAACAGTATTCCTGATCGACATTATTCACATAGACAAGATAATCTATTATCGCAATGGCAAAGATTAAGCAAAATGGTCCAAATTATTTGGAAAAAATGGAAATTAGACTACTTAAATAATTTGCAAGCTAGGCACAAATGGCAATTTGAGAAACAAAATGAATCAAAAACTCAATGATTCTCTTAAAAGAGGATAATCTCCCCCCACCCCACCCCGGTTGCAATTGGGAAATGGGAAGATACAAGATTTAATTTATGGATCAGACGGCAAAGTCAGAGTAGTAATAGTAAAAATACCTCAAGAAATCACTAAAAGATCAATTTCAAAAATTTGTTTAATACCATGTGAATAAAATCATTGTATATCATAATGTGTAATTAATTGCTGCAATGATAAAATTATTTGTTGTAAATTCATCAAGAAAGTTTGTATTGCATTTTATATTTTTATTTTCAATTGTATTTGATATTTTGATTTACTTGCATATAGTAATTCATTTATTGTATTTTATTCATTTCATTTTTGTCATTTGTTTTTACTGTAATTTTGAAATGATATTTCAAGGGGGTTCAAAATCTTGGCGCCAGTGCGTCTGCCTGTCGCTCGGGCCCTCTGGTTGTTATGTTCTTTTTAGTTTGATTTATAGATGATACTTCCTGTTTCATTTCTGTTAAAAAACATTTGTTTGTTCGCATTCAACCACATCGCAACGATGTGCTTCTTGCAAAGACACTTTAAAAAAGCTCTCAATAAACAACAATCATAATCCTGGCTACTTCAAACAGAATTTGCTATTTTAACACACCTAGAAATAACAGAAGATTTAATTTAATGGTAGCCTGAAATAAACAAGCAGGAGTAATCTCCCATAGCCTTTCTCATATATAGTGAAAATAGGTTTACCATGAAAACGCTTAACTTGAAAAATAATTTAACATGAAATAATACTATGGTTCCCACAAAATGCTATGTAATTTCATACAGTTTTTTTTTTTTTTCATTTAACACAAAACAAAAATTACTTAAAACAAAAAAAATTCACTTCTCGGACAAACAAAATACACCTGCTTTCTGCAGTCATATATTCTAGTTTATTTTTTTCTGAGTAATGACATTCACATATACATGAAATAAACAGACAGTCAAACCTTTGATGGATTTGGCTCAAAATTTGATACAGATCTAGAATTTTGGTAATAAAAACATATGCCAAATTTCATTTATCTAGCTCACTGTGTTTTTCTGTTATCATTTTCGCATGCACAAGAACATACATAGACACATACAGATAGACTTCTCGTTAATGGATTTCCTCCAAAATTTGACAAAAATCTACAATTTTGGTGTCAAAACCAATAACAAATTCCATCCATCTAGCTCATTCTGCTTTTAAAACATCATATTCACAGACAGGTTGAAAGGCAGATACACATAATTTCAAGAATGTTTTTTTGGAGTCAGGAAAATCTAAAACATGAAGATGCATCAAAATCTTCAGGTCGAATTTTTCGACAACTACATTAATTTCGCTTTGTATACGAGAAAGTAGAAGTAATATATTCCATCAAAAAAATCAACAGTTATTATAACATCAAGATAACTTTCTTGCACTGTCTGAGTTTAGTTTAGTTATATTAATGTCCGATTTTGAAGCAACACGAGGGCTATTCTGGGATGGACCTCATAATTTTGAACCTCAGCCAGATGATGAGGACAACACCCGAGCTGACACCCCTCTCTCTAAACTTCTGCACCACACCAACAGGAGGACATTTGACCCCCTACGTATGATTTAACGTGCAACAGGCCCAATACATGACGGATCTTCAGAGGAATAGGGTTTCAAACTTGGAATCCTCTGGCCCCAAAGCCGAAACCTTACCACTAAGGCCACCCCCCCCCCCCCCCCTGCACTACCTGAACACAAGAATAAATAAATAAAAACAATTTTTATCAACTAATCTCACAAAATCTCCAAAAATTCATCTGAAAACTAAATGCCCATTCTATTATGAATGCTACTAAAGGAAAACACTGTTTGATATGCTCTTCTCCTGAGATAAACTCCAAATTAATTTCTAATTCTATATCAGAGGATATGGTTTAGAAATTTGAAACAAGTGTAATTTGACTTTCACAAAGTACAAAAATAAGCCAGCATGAGCATCTTGCCACAACAGGCAACAGCTTTACTTTGATTTGAATTCACATTAATCAATACAATGATTAGTTAGATTTATTCTTAAAATGGAAAACACTTCAGCAACTTTACTTTCTTGCTTTCTTTTTCTCTTTGTCAACAAGCAGCAAGCCCTGTAGTTTCGTTCAGCACAAAATATGCAAATGATAAGGTTGAAACACCAATACACAGACGAATTTTGAAATAAGGTCAATTTTGGATTCTTGTTCAGTGTAAAATATGCCACTTGAAAGGATAAAACAAAAACTGCAACAAAAGAGACATTTGAAATATGCCAATTATGTCTCAATGTTTTCAGTATAATCTTAATTTAAATAAGAACAACTGGATTTAACCCTTTGAGGATGGCCGCACAGAAAATGTGCAGTTCAATCTGGTCGGCGCTTCCCAACGTGTGTGGTTGCTCAGGGACAGCACACTTTTTCTAGTTAAGCCTAATTGCACTAAAGCTGGTGTCATGCTGACATGACAGTTTGAAGCTGAAAGCCACAATAACTGGAACATATTTGTGAGAGTCAGAAGAGAATGTTCCAAGCAGCTGGCATGCCCACATGACAGTCATCCTCAAAGGATTAAGAGTTCTTATTTCACATCATCCCAGGGGGAAAAAAACCTTTCATATTTTATTTATTAGAATAATATTTGTATATTTGATAATGTTTGGAAGAAACTCAGGTGTTCAGATTTATAGTGGAATCCTTTAAAGCAGCAAATGTTTTTTGGAAGGGGGGGGAGAGGAGTGAATTCTACAATTATACCACACATTTCATCTTTAACTTCATGCATACACCTTATAAATTCATGCCAGTCACAAAGAAACCAAATAAAAAATGCTAAATATGTTTGCAACATGTGTTTTAAACAAAACACTCCCAATGGGGAACTTCAGCATTTTTTAAAAAGACGTGAAAGCCATCCGTATTTGTAGAAAAAATCATTCTAATTTCAAATATGCAAGTGAAATTTTACAGAAAAAGTTATTTATTTAAATACTGAGAACGAAAGATGCACTGAAATAGCAGGAATCATGATGCAATCCAAAATGCACTCTCATTGGCCGAGTAGATTCTGACGTCAAAGGTGCCTTCTTTCGCATACTTCTCTCTCACTAGTTCTGTACTGTACTTTGAATCAAGGTGTTTGTACCAGCTAACATTTTAAAAGTGAAGTTTTTAGCTTAATGCCTTGAAAGAACGTGTATCGCTCTGAATGCAACAGATTTTCTAACAATCAGCACTGAAATGTGACACACTATTCTGTAGTATTTTTATGGATCTCTTTGAAAGCTTCGGAACAAAGCAAGCTACTCACTTTCTATCAGTAAAATCCTGATCGCTTACTTATTTTATTACAAAGGAAGTAACACAAATGTTTTGTCAGTACATGTGTCTGTAATTATTCAGTTCCGACAAAGAAACTGGACACAAAATGCCGGCTCATAAATTATCTCATAAGAAAAGTTGTTTTGACCTTCCCTTGAATGCATTCAGTTACCGGAACAGGGCTCTATACTATACAGGAAAGGCTTCGCCTTAGAAAAAACGGACAGGTTTTCGAAATCATCAAGCAACAATAAATTGTAGAGGGACCCTCGGGCATTCCGAGAAGACGCTGCGGTTTCTGTTGCACAAGAAAGAACGAAAAGATAAGAACCTGATTTTCCATGATGTATTAAATTTCGTATGCCTACAGAAAAAAAACAGGAATTTATTTATTTCAGAAGTTCCGTTCAAAATAATTTCAAGTACGGCATTTTTTTAATAACACACCTGTGCCTTTTAAAAATTTATTTTATTTTATATAGTTTTATCTTACTACGCTTTATTTTACTATATAAATTATTTCCTTTGTACAAGTATTAATTTTAAAATACTAGTTTACACTAATTAATATAAAATCTGGTAAAAATAACTTATATAAAGAAATACAATAAAAAATTAAAAATGATAAAACTGTAACCACTTTTGTAAATTGTAAAAAAAAAGAAAAGAAAAGATACGAACAAAGTATCTATAAGTAGCAGTGGCAAATCTAGGATTTGGGTCTGGGAGGGGCTGAGGTTATAAAAATTTTGTATCGTCGTGACGAATGTCAAATAGCATGGCTTATGCAAACCAAAACACTTTGACTTTACCAGGGGTTCGCACTCTTATTGAAGGAAAAAATTCAAGGACTTTTTAAGAAAATTCAAGGACATTTCACGGAAAATTCAAGAACCATAAAATTACATATTGTAGAAATTGTACATAACTGAATTTTTCACTTGAAAAACTGTAAAACGTGTCTATACACTTGATATTTCAGTTGTTCTGATTTTACAGGAATCAAACTACAAATTAAAATAATATAAAAAATAATAATAATAAAAATAAGTTATAAAAAAATTTCAAAAAAACGACCATGATTTTTTCTTTTATATTTGATGTCAATAGGGCAATAGACAGTGTAGAAGCAATAATGAATAGCAATAGAATCTTAACTGAAAACTTGAAATATATTGAGATAAAATCAAAAATTGTATCTAATTTATCTTGAATATCCATAAGTCAATTTCAATTGAACACTAAAGAAATTTACAATTAATAACTATTTTATGCTTTTTGGAACAGATCTTTTATAACCTTTATACTATAGCTTTTAAGATCAAGCCTTGCCAATTCAATCACAATGTAACAATGATTCAAACAGAATAAAAACTAAATTTTTAAAACAAAATTAATTTTATTTTTGACCTTCTAAAGAGACAATAATCAAAAGTAGCTATCAATACATGATTGATTAAAATTTTAAACAGTTGAAATAAATAAAAAATAATATAAGTCACTGATATTTAACCCCCACCTAGGTATAAGTTTCAAGTCTAAGCAGCGAAATTAACTCTCCATACTGAAAGGTCCGAAGCGTAATGTGCAACCAACCTATGGTTCGAGAACGTCCCACTCTTTCTGTAAAATTTCCACCTTGGGGAAAAGGGATATTTCCCAGAACTGTTAGGGAAAGTCCGAACATAAATTTGCTGTAATCCTCAAAACTGGCCATTAGCATTTCAACCCCAAACCAATTTCTTTCAAATAAAACCCCTTGAGATTGCCACTGGTGATTTTTTGACAGGGGGGGGGGGGGCAGGGTGCCTGTGGAGTATCCTACGAATCAGAGGGTTAAAGCCCCCACTTACAAGAGAGTACTGTTTGTTTGAAAACCCTGAGGGATTCCGAAGGTCACGGACTACCCCTCTTGAACTATTTTACTCTGCAGAGGGTGATAAGCGGCCTCCTGGAGGATAAACACGGGTGCATTTCCGGAGATTTTTCAGTGACCTTCATATTTTGCGTTGAGGAGAAAATGGGGGAGGAGATTATCAACGGTCACTTAAAAATTCAAGGACTTTCAAGGACCTCATCCTTTTCTCAATGACTCAAGGACCTAATTTCATAAAAAACATTTCAAGGACTCTCAAGGACCGTGGGAACCCTGTTTACAATAATTTAATAAAAAATACAATGAAATAAGTAGCCAAAAAATGTTTCCGACTGTGTCAACTCTACAAGTACAAATGGAATGACTAGAAAAGTAGGAAAATTTTCGAGCTCTCAAGCCAGAAAGCAATGTTGTCATGTTTTTATTTTTTTTTTAAGAAAGGGAAATTAAGAACAAAGGGTTGTAGTGATTTAAAATAAAATCAAGAATTCTGGTTTAGCTCTGGGAGGGGCTGCAGCCCCATAGCCCCCCCCCCCGGATTCAGCACTGATAAGTAGTAAGCCTTCTTTACTGCAAAGTAAGCTTTTTTCATTATGTTAGTTAATTTTTGAATTATATAAAAAAAACTATATAAATCTATCCTATTAAAATTCGAAGGTAAACAAACGTATGTATGTATGTATGTATATATGTATGTATGTCCGGCTATCTTCTCACGAACCGCTGAACTGAGAAGCACGCGGAAAGTACCAAAAGATGGGGAATAATCCAAGGAATCCATTTCGGCCATTTAAATTTCGAAATTACTATTAGTTAAAAAGATATTAATTAAAAACGTCAAAATGAATGAATTAACGTGCTGCCATCTATTGGCAAAATGGTGAATTCATTCAAGACGGATTCTTTTTTTTTTTTTCCTATTATTAGTTTTCGCATCCGGTATTGCATTTTTTTTATTTATTTAACGGAAGTTGGTATTTCCTTCTGAGCGATCTTCTGTGTTTGGATTTATTAACAATTGAAAAAAAAAATCGTTTTCCTGCATTTTTTCTTTCTTTTTTTTGTTGTACGGTGTTTCGCAACATTTACGTTTGTTGAGGGAAAATATTTATTAATTTTTCCCTTTTTTTTTCATTATTATTCGTTTTATTTTTTCTTTTGCAAAACAAATATCATGCTAATCTGTTTTAATTTATAAGCATAAGAATTCTCGCGTTTTCATTCAAACCAAACTGCTTTAAGGTAGTAAAAAGGCTAGAACTGAAAGTTTTAATCCAACAAGAGAGGATGCAAAGCAGATTTACGTTTGTTGGGGAAGCTTAGTGACAATATTTTTAGGGGAAAAAAAACAGAGGCGGGCATATGAAAAAATGTGGATTCCGAGAAATGCTGGGTTATTAACTATAAGGTAATTAAAAGGTTGGATTTAACAATTTTAATTAAACAATATAGGATTCAAAGGATTTTTTTACGTTTTGGGGGAAACGTAACGTTTACGTTAGCGACAATATGTGTAAAAAAAATAAACCGGAGGCGGGTATATGAAAATTAGTAATAAAAAGACTAGATTTGTGAAAGAATATTTACATTTGTTGGGGAAAGTAAGTGACAATATTTGTTGGAAAAAAAATGGAGCCGGGCATGTGAAAATATGGATCCCAAGGCCTCACGTGATCCCACTTCTCTCCGCCCGGGAATATCCCATTATTCAAGATTGCCCGTGCAACGCCGGGCCATACAGCTAGTTTATAATAATATTCAAACCAGACCAAATGCGACTGACCTAGGAATTTAAGTGCTGCCATCAACAAACTCGAGATGCATGATGAGATAAATTTATCCCACCTTTTCTCAACTATAATAATTGATGAGCAAACTAACTTTTTAAAGACTAATTTTGATTTTAATGCATTCATTGAATATAAAGAATTTATTTTGCATCAAAAGTTAATTCTGCGACTTATTTTGTTGAACTACAAATGAAAGCGAATTTTATTATCAAAAAAGTTGTGAATTTAAACTAATTTTTAAGATATTCTTGGTAATTTTCAATAGTACTGGTAATTTTTTTAAAAATATAAGAAACATTCGAATATCCATTGAAAAAAAGTTATGCTATAAAATAACATGAACAAGTTTTTTTTAAAAAAAGATTCTTAAAGAAGGTGGGATCTTCTATATTTTTACCAGGTAAAAAATTAATTCCATGTTATCAAATGGGAAAAAACTAATTAACTTTAACTATTTGCTTTAAAATATCTTAATTTTTTTGCTGCTAACCTCACTTCATACTTCTTTTAAAAACAAAAAAGATATTGAATTCTGAATTAACTATGCTTCATGATATAAAATTTCAATAGGTATAATACAGATTAATAACTCGCATCAAAATAATCTCCACAGACATGATGAGCGGTGCTTGCTGATAATTCTGGATTTAGCTTCGGATCTCTTTTCATCGCTTTACACCACTTTTTGCGAATAACATAATTTTTTGGCACATTGATAAATAATTTATCGGGTGCCGTTACAGTTGTATTAAGACATTTAGGAACAATACAACACTTGTATCTTTATGACATTATTTTATCTGATGCGATAGTCGGAAAATATAGAAAAAAAGAGAATCTCTATAGAGCATGAATGGGAAGGAAAAGTGTGTGTCCCCTGTCTGGCAACTTTGACGTCAGACCCGTTTCGTGCCAAAATGGATCGTTTTTCCCGCGTTTTCCAAGAGGCGAACTTTGATTGCAAATTTAAAAAAAAAAAAACTGTCCAGATTTTTTTTTTAATGTTATTGTTCGCTTCGAAGCATTTTAAATCGATTTAAAAAATAAAAAAAATAAAAAAATGCTGAAGTTCCCCATTGAGTTTCAAAATGCAAAAGTATTTCAGTACAGAATGTGAGTAAAGAAAAAATTAATACAGAAATAATTCATTTTAAGCATCACTCAAACAAATTATTATTGGTTTATATCTGTATATTTGTCTTACTTTTATATATTTACATACTTATCTAATATAAACAAGAAAGGAAGCAATGGTAGAAAAAAAAGCACACTAAATGAAATGTATTCCCCACCTCTTTCTCCTCTTCCAAGATTTCAAGTTATTAACATTTTCCAAAACTTAACAGAGGTGAAATGGGCTACATTTTAATACTTAAAAATATCTATGGAAATCAGAATGCTCCAGCTCAATGTGGCATTATATAAAAAAAATATAAGTGACAAATTACGAGTTTGAAATTAAATGTGATTCACAAGGGAAAACTCCAATACAGACTACACAGCAAATTGATCTTTCAAAAGAAGAGAATGAACATCAGAAAAGAATGAATCAGGAACAGAAATCGAATTATTGTGCCTAGATGCGAAATATTTAAGTAAATGTTTACAAATACATACAGCAGAGACACTAACTTTGGCTTAAATTAGTCCTTTTTTTTAGCAGCAGCATCTCGGCAGACCTAATATATTTTGTAATGTTGAAGACATGACAAATGAATAACACTTTCAAAAAGTTATAAATCACACCCATTTAATAAAATTTAAACCCTTTTTATTTAGTTACTCCTTTTATTAAATACTTCCTATAAGTAAAAGAGATGTGATAATCACAAAAACCAAATTCTCTCGCACCTTGTATTTTTACAAAGGAACTTTTTAATATTTATTTCAAATATTAAAAATTATTCATAATTATTATGAAATTATAAAGAAAGCTAGCCTATTGCTGTAAAATTTGCAAAATGTTCTACAAATAAGAACTTGTTTCAGTGGTGAATCCAGGATTTGGGTCGGGGGTGGGGACTGAGGTCATAAAAATTTAATACCGCCATGACGAATGTCAAACCTTATGGCTTAAGTAAACCAAAACACTTTAACTTTACAGACTTGACTCACCTGAAAATAAGAATCATAAAGAACGATGCAATACTTTCGACAATTTAATAAAAAATACAATGAAATAACTAGACAAAAAATGTCTTCGACCACGTCAACGCTACAAGTACAAGTGGAATGACTAGAAAAGTAGGAAAATTTTTGAACCTGTCGAGCCAGAAAGCAATGTTGTCACGTTTTTATTATTATTTTTTAAGAAAGAGAAAAATTAAGAACAAATAGTTGCAGTGATTTTAAATAAAGTCAAGATTTCTGACTTAGCTCTGGGGGGGATGCAGCCCTCCTGGATTCACCACTGACTTGTTTGCTGCTTATCAGCGTAAAATTAAGTGACAATGGCATTTTCAGTATGAATATATTCAGCAACACTTTTAAGGGCATTTTCCCTTTAAAAATTCTATTTTGTATAATACAAGCTGGTACCTGCAACTTCGTTCACGTAGTAGAATTATGTGGACTTTTTGTATTTTCACAGTGTTCACGATATTAATCCTTAGAAGCATGGCCATTTACCCAAAACAATAAGACATGGAAAGCGCACTCTTTACGCCACCTTGTTTTTTATTGATTTTGCTCCTGTACACCCAAAGTACCATAGTTTTTTTTTATTGAATACTATAATGTAGGCTCCCGAAGGTTCAGTTCTGACATCCTTTTGCTTCCTAAAAGGTAAAAAATACCTATGAATGCCATCATTTCATCTCCTGTTGTTTCACTCATGGTTTGCTTATTGTTCCCTACGAATGCCTACAGGACTATTTCTCATTATGTGTAAATTATTATACTTCATGAATGAATCAATCATATATGTGTTGATGTTCTTCAAGAGGATGGATAATTAGTTGTAAACATTGCCAGAATTTTTGGCAAACGGTGAAAGTTGTTCTAAAATGTTTTTACAGTGTATCTTCGAAAATTTACTTTTCAAACATGATTTTTTTTACCATCTGTGAATCTCCAAAACTTTCTTGACTTTTAGACACTTTACAGTCTTTGTTTTATAAATAGCTTTTATAAAATAATACATTTGTTATCGCCTGATCATTATCTGATAAATCCTGAATGTCTGGCTTTGATATGTTCCTTATCATTGATATCCGACGCATTAATGAAGTCACAAGCCTTCTCCTCATTAGAAAAAACTAAAAGGTAGCGATCAGAAGTCACGATTTGGATGTTAATGAGGTGAAACATTATGGCACGGGTAGCGTACTGAGTGCACCAAAACAGATCTCGGCTAAACAACTTATATATAAAGATAAACTGACTGCCCAGCAACCTTTGCTTCTGGTTTCCATGTATTTAGAGGGGTTGAGTGGTAGGATAGAGAGGGGAGCCCAGACAATCGGCTAATTATTAATGTCTGCATTGGCACTTTTTCCTGGGCTGGAGCGCTTTATACACCAGCCCGTGCCTTTGAGGGTTAATGTACCAGCACTTCTTTATATACAACGTGCTGCAGGTGAACCGACTCTGGAGCACAGTTGATAACACTTTCAAAATTAAACAGAATGTCACATGGAAACGAAATTGGTATCATTGAAAAGCTAATTTTATTAAATTAAGTTTTACTAAATTAGTTTACTAATATATTAACTAAATTTATCTACTAATTTAGTTTTTAATTTTACTAAATTAAACGAGATATTGTCCCATCACCAACTTCATGACTCTTTCTTCTACTGTTAAGCTGGTTCCTACCATTAGTTCTGAACTGTGCTAAATCTAATACCAAATCTGATGAGTTATCACTTGAAAAAATTCAAGTTTGGTGGCAGTACTGTGCTCTTAAGCATAACCAAAATTTGAATAAAAACTTGCTTTTCATGCAATATTCAAAAATTTAAGTATTTTCATACCTCATAATTTTAAAATGGCAGGAAAGCACAAGATTAAATTCTTAAAGAAAGAATGAAAATCATTTCAGTCTACCTCACAGACACACACACAAAAAACAACCTGAAATCAAATATCTGTTGCCACATTTAATATAAATACAAAAAATATTGTTATAAAAAATATTACTTTAAAGCAGGTGCAATAAAATATTTCAGCAATGCAATGAATACTAAAGTGAAAATTCTGCTTTGGAATCAATTTCCCAAGAAAACAATTTATACTATCACAACCGTAACAATTGCAAAAGCTTGTGAATAAAGGATTCGCTGAAATAATGAGATTGGTTTGAATTTTATTTACAACAATAAAAGCATTGTTACAAATCATATTTGAAAACATTTTTAAAAAATTAATTAAAATTGAACAATATGTTGCATGGAAATAAGATTGGTGTCATTGAAAAGCTAATTTATTTTTTTTATCTTTAAGATGATGTAAAAATGATTTTTGTGTGATAATAGACTCCAAAGTTATTTCGGAAAAACATTAAAATTTAGGGTAATTTTTAATTAATTAAAATTCTAATTAAAATCTTTTCTTAGTAATCACCTACTACCCAAGAAGCAACCACCTGCCAAATTTCAAGTTTCTAGTCCTATTGGTTTGGGAGATTCAGTGAGTCACTTTCTCTTTTATTTTATATATATATATATATGTAGTATTTTTTTGCTCTTAGTATCTATAGTATTTTCAATCTTTTAGATCTTATTCTAGATTTAGTTATTTTGTTTAATTAATGAATTTTTAGTTTATGAATTGCATTTTGATACGTCATGTTTACTTTGTTTTGTATGTTCATATATAACAAATAAAAATATATATATATATATATATATATATATATATATATTTGTATTTCATTTGTATGATTATTGATAAGGTAACTTGATTTTAATTTTTAGATTAATATATGTATATATTGAAAATATAACACGTTTTGATTAATTGAAATATTTAACTAAATATATATATAAACAAATTAGTGGAAAAGTGTCATACTTCTCAGAATTAAGTTTCACAAAGAAAGTAATCTGATTTTTTATACAACATTTAAAATAAGGAGTAACATAATTTGTGACCACTAGCATGTTCCTAATGCACTAAAAAGGAAATTTACTAAAAATAGCAAATATTACTGAAAAGACTTTGTCAAGCTTGCAATCATCCATATTAGAAAAAAAGAAACATTTTTAAAAATTTAAAAAAATGGCATTATGACAAATAAAAAAAAATCACAAAAAAAACTTACGATTACAACCCAAAATTTCCTCATCTAGCATTGATCCATTATATTTATAAAATCTACCAAGAACTTCTCTATTTTCAAGAGATTCTCCTAGGAAAACAAAGCAGGAAAAAATATAAACATACAATCAAATACAAAAACAGCTTTGATTTATATTTTTTCCATGATAATGGCTAAGACTCATGCCTTCCTTAAAAGTAAGTTCCTTTAATAAATCTTGATTGATAAAAGTTTGAACAAAGTTCAGCAATTCATGCTAAGTAGTCAGTTTTTCAAAGTTAAATAACGGGTCTTCTGTCTACTTTAACATGCTAACTACCTTTTCTTATGGGGCACGGTAAAAGATGAGGACTACTATCATAAACCACATAACCTGAACACACTTTGGGATGAGATTCAATAGGTGTGCACAGAAATCCATTTGGACACTTTAGTCCGAAGTGTGGAATCTGCCGTGACGTGTAGTCAGAAATGTATTGAAGCTGAAGGCAACCACTTTGAACATTTACTTTAATCAACAATTGAAACATTCAATCTGACAAGAAAGCACACTTATTTTTCCAATAGGACTGGAGTCTTTCTTTGCCCAGAAATTTAACTTTATAGGTCAGAAACTAAATTTATGACACTTCAAAATGTGTATACATTTTTTTGTGCATCCTGTATTTTTTTATCACCACTGTACCATCCTGCTTGTTTTCTCTTTTGAACACATAAAACCAATTTTCATATAGCTAAATAAACATTTAAATGTAGCAGTAATGTAAATGTAGCAGTAAATGCAAACATTAAAATATAAATAATGCTTAATCTTATTCTATGAACAGGTTCTTCTAATAACCATCTATAAATAGTATTACCAGATCAGTGATAAAAGTTAGAAAATATCCATCAACAAGGATTATCAAAAATAATTTACTTATTCCTATTAACACAAGCATGCTACAAATGCATGTTTTTTAAGTACCCAGACACTTTTGATGGTACTTATTATATCATTTAAAAGATATTTTTTCCCCTCAAAAGGAATGCAGCTACGTAGTTTTACTTCAACAATCGATGGCTCTCCATTTTTTTTAACAAACATTCTCTTTTTATTTGATAAAAAGATTGTGAAAGAATGTTACAAAATGCTTATATACTGCACAAATCAAACTATTTATATTAACTTACCATCAACAATTTAAACAAATTTGAAGAATAAGCTTCATTCATTATATTATTCTTTTATGTTAAAACAAGAATTGGAAAAAGTGAAGTTTTTCATAATGTAACAAGCTAACAGAAAAAAACATTTTATAGAAAATTCGATTTCTTACCATAAGTATAAATTTTTTCAAGACTTATAAGTACTTGATGAAGTATTTTCAATACTTCATGAAATATAAATAAGTTATACAAAAACTCAATAATAGATTTGTGACAAAAATAACAAAACTTTTATGTCTGCTTAATCAGACATATTGATTGCACTGGTTACTTCAGTGATGTTCTGAAGATTGGTTCACAGAACAAAAATGTATTTTGAAAACAAGACATTTTAAAAACTAGGAATATCATCAAAAGAATAATTAGGAAAAAATGGCAAAGGCATCAGAATTTTACACTTATAACATATTCTCTATCACCACAGATTGATTTGATTTATCATAGTGATTACCCATTTTGAAGATACATCTGGGTTATTTGGGAATGGCACTTGTAATTTTGAATCATGGCAAGATAATAAGAGTGATGCCTGTGTTGGCACCTGTCTCTCCATATTTCTACATCGTATGAGTGGAAGGATGTTTGATCCTCACAGAAATAATGTGCACCAGGCCAGTGCATACGCTGGAAATCAGTCTCGAACTCAAAATCTTCTAAATTCAAAGCTGAGATACTGCCACCAGATAGAAATGTTTCTATGTTAAATGTTAGCAGCTCATCTTTTAGTGCTGGTTTGATGAAAAAAACTTTTCGGTAAGTATGGTTCATAAATGAATTGCTGAAAAGTCAAACAAAAGAAGTGGTTTTGCTGTACAAGACTCCAGTATGATCTCAAATAAGATGTTTTATGTTCTGTAAAAATACAATTCTCTAGTGCTTACAAGAAAACCAGAAGGTATTTACGAGGGCCAATTTTCAAGCCCTGATACCACCAAAGAGTCGCTATATATGTAGGCCTGGTACATGTTAAACTTATTGTGGATCAAATAACCTTCTGCTGCAATGGTATGGAAGTTTGAGAGACAGGTGATGGCTAAGGTGCTATCATATCATAGTTATCTGACAAGGGGGAAATTACTATGTCTCTTCCCAAGACCCCTTGGTATAGCTTCAAAATGAAATTAACAAATTAATCAATTATGACTTCTGCAATAAACTTGCTAATTTGGATCAAGTTGACTGCACTTTTAACAGTTACAAAGCACGTGAATCAAAAATAAAGTAGCACTGAAGTCTAAAATATACATGGAGGTTATTTCAGCCTCCTTGCTATTTTTCCTACTGCACAAATGATGATAAATTCAATATTACGACTATAACAACTGGTTCATCGCTAGCAAAACTTATCACCCATCTCTATTAGTTAAGAAGATACACAGAAATTTATAAGATGATACACACTGAAACCTCAAAAATGGATGGCTTTTAACATTTTTTTAATGAAAATGTTATAAGTATAGGAAAAGAAAAGTTTTAAACATAATATTCCAGCATTGAAAAGATCTCAAATTAATGTGAAAAATTACTGTTTTGAAAAAGAAATACCTTCATTATTCAGCATATTCATGTTCACATGCAATTTCCTACTAATCCATTTGCGATGAATGATCATAGCAAGAGCGATGGAACAGCTAAAGGTAAATATAAATACATATATATGCATATTGGACAACTATTCTATACAGAAATACAAGCTAAAATGCAGAGTAGAAATATTTAATTACAGATAATGCATAAGATTGACAAACAGCAGCAATTTGATAGCTCTGATAACAAATGAACACTTTTGAAATACCAACATGGCATGGAATGGTATTTTTTTACAGTTGTTGAAATACTTTAGAGAAATAAAAGAGTAGTACTTCAAAGAATGGTAAGGAAGCTTAAAAAGTCATATTCTCCCTGAATATACATGCAATGAAATTTGCACAAATTCTGGAGAGGAGACTTATTTTAATTCATTATATTTTAAAAAGCACATGGAATGAGTAAGCATTCCTTTTAATACTTATCTCTTTATTCTGTAAAACTAGTACTAGTAAATAAGTATGTATTGAATACTATTTTCATCCATATTCATGTTTCTCATTTGGGACAGCTCCCATATCTGATTAGATACTCTTTTTGAAGCATAAATCATACACAATAGAACCTGTCTAATTAGGATTAGACAGCATTAAGGACTCAGAATTTTGTTTATTCATTATTTCTAAGCAAGTAGACCTAGAATGACGACATTTGATATCCAACATTAACTTTTGATTCAGTTTTGAAATTTTGTGACAAAAATTGGTGTTGCCATTCAAAATTTTGAAGTTAATGCTCATTTCAAAATGTACAAGACCCTTTATGAAATTATTGGATATATAAAATATTTTTGAAAACATAATTTTCTTTTAAAAAGACACCTTTTGTTAGAAGGTACGATGAATGGTACCAAAATAAAGCTTTTTTTTTTTTTAACTTAGGTTCTAACATGTGAATAATGCTTTGAATATCTCATGAAGTCCATTAATTGTTAGTCAACTTATTTCCATGCATTCTCCAGTACATATGCTGTTGCCCTAATTTTCACATTATTTATCTCACAGTATATATGAGGAGCAAACATTCAAACCGTGTTTTCTCCAAAAAAAGAAAAAAATGAGTTAGTGATTTTTCTTTGAACTCAACATTAAATAGTACAAATTTATACTATTATTTTCAACTGAAACAAGTTTTATCCCATTATAAACCTACTTAGAAAATTGAGGTTTCAATCAAAAAGTGCTTCCTGCAGAGCTTGTTTCCTGTTTCCTGAAAAATTGTATCCGAAGGAGAAAGCATGGTTTGAATGTTTGCTCGTCATATATCCTATGATATCCTTGGTATTAAGAGAGGGAGAAATAATACATTTGTATCTTGTGTATAAAACTATGTATGTATGCACAAGTATATGTATGTGTATGCATGTACAAAATTACTATTTAAATAACTAAAACAGAGCTGATAATTATAAAGTACGTTTTTCAAAAATATCATTTCATGAGCAATATTAACTTAATGCGTATGAAATAATATTACAAAGTTATTAAATGACAAATTGAATACATTAGTTATATTATAATTAAAAATCATAAAATATACCTGACACCAAGTATTGAGAAAGTAATTAACTGCAAAACAGTAACTGGTTCGGGGCTACTACAACAAGTACCATCATTGTAATTCATATGATCATTGCAGTACATATTTAAGAGAATTTGTATTGCCTGCAAATAAATCAAAATTTCTCAGTAAAGTTTAAAAACAAAATTAAAAGTAAGAGTTCATTTTGGCTAAGAATAAAAATTTATTTTCAAATAACTTTCAATAGAGGTAAACAAATTAGCTAAAAGAAAATGTATATTACACTTACATAATTTAGTGCATTTTTCCCCATGTGCAAACCATCCACTTGATCTTGGTATAATCCTTGACAGACTAATCGTGAAGAGCTCCATATTAAAATTTTACTGTGATGCCTAATAGAAAAGCAATAAAACAAAAATTACGATTATCAGTGCAGCAATCAGATTAATAATTCAGACCTACTTTAAAACATACAAACTAAAAATATCACACAAATTGTTCAAACTGATCCAGAACCATCTATTTTTTAGTTATATGAACTCAGAAAATATTTCAATACTAATAATGCTACTGTGATGTGAATCAATATGAAAGATGCAAGGAACTTAACCCTTAGAATCAAGAATCTTCTATAATCTTCTGAGCAATTTTAACTTACTTCATGGCAAAATAAATACATTAATTTCCCATCAAGGAAAAAATATTAAATGGACTTTACTGAATTAAAAAAAAAGGAAATATTCAGCAATTGTTTTCCAACCATAAAAATGAATAAATATCATCAACATTTCAACAAAAAATTAATGATTAAAAAGCATGCTTGAAAAAGTTAATACTCTTGAACCAATAATATACAGATGCTAGTAGCAATGAGAAGGGATATCGATTTTAAAAAAAAAGTATTTCCATTTATGATACAGGAAAACAAACAGAATAAATAATTTTTATAAATTGTTTAAACTTTTTCACTGAAAAATTTGCAATTACTCATATTTATTCACGATTTGTCAGATAGCACAAAAATTTATTAAGATAAATAAATAATGCTTTTAAACACAACCTATATTCATAAGCATCCAATTTTACATTTAATTAAAAAATTTAACAAAAACTACAAAACAAGATTTAAAAAACGTGTGTGTGGAGGCAAGGGGCACAGAAATTGCTATGATAAGACTGCATCAAAAACTCCGTTTAATGTCAATCTTGGTCAAATTAAAATAAAATAATACTGACAATTAAATATGACTTAGTAAGAATTGTTACCATACTTGATCATTTACTTGCCCTTTCAGATGCATTAAAAAACTCATTTAGTAGTTAAAACAAAAATATGCTTAAGAATTCATAAAATATATTGTTTCCTAAGATACTGAGCACAAAACTGCAGTTCAAAGTAAAATTAGGAATATAGCTTTATATTTATTAAGTGGCTGATTTACAAATCATCTCATATTTAATGATGAAACTTATTCAAATTATTAAGTACAAGAAATTATAAATTTTGACATTCTGATTGAAGTAAATCAATTAATATTTTCTTTGAAATTAATTGTTTGGTTAATGCAGACTCAATTAAATTTTAAATGCAGTGATTGAAAAAGTTGCTGCACGGTACAAAAACTGACATGTACCTTATCAGTAAGGAAATTGTGACATTTGAAAAAAAAACACATATTATCATAATGGTTCATTTTCATATGATGTATTTACAAAAATCAATCTAAAGTATTTAAATATATTTAGTAAGTATTAAAAGATATTACACAGATAACTAATTGTATTCATTACCAAACAAAATATAATCTGTACAGTAGGGTGGATTGAAAAGTATAGGAAAAAAAAATTTTTATTTTGAAATTATTTCTGGCATGGGGTGGGAAAGTTGTGCCTTAAGTACATTAGTTTATATAATTTTTTTATTGAAATTCATTTATATCTTCCGGTACTCCAAGCGCCTCAAAAATAGCTAAAAATTGATTTTTTTATGAAAATTTACAATTTGTTTTGTTTTGAAATTATTTTTGGCATGGGCTTGGAAAGTTGTGTCTTAGGTATATTCAGACATGACACAGGCTTGTAAAAAAAAAAGCTGAACTTCATAAATAATTTATCGTGCCAAACATAAACACCGAAAATTAAAATAAGTATGATTACTTGAACAGTAAAATGAATAAATTTATACAAAAAGTGCTCGAGTTATTAAAAATACAGTAGAATTATTATTATAAAAGAAAATTAATGGATTAAAAATGAATTACGTAGAAAGTTTTTTAAAAATAAAAACTATGTTAAAAATTATCTTACTAAAAAAATATGGCCATGTAAAAACTTTTTTTATTTATACTTCATTATTTTTAATACTTTGTTATTTTTTGAGCTAACGGTTCAAACTTTCTTTCATGCTTCAGTCTGCTATTTTCCTCCATTTTCAAAATTTTTTATTGCTTTCTTTTTTCGATAGGGCTTTTTCTTTATTTTTTTCTCAAATTTTATTTTTGTACTATCAAGTTCCACCTGGTAGCATTTGATTGTTGACCTCAAATTTTTGCACATGTTACTTATCAATAGCATCATGTGCAAAATCTAAATTTCTAAAATAATCAACTCTAAATTTTCGAAAATACTCAATAGCAGACTGCTCTCTTTGCTCATCATTTTGAATTTAACATTGTGAATTGAAGAATACGTTTCAATATGAATTTTTCCTGGTCTTTTATCTATCAAATCTAACATTATGTTGAATGTGCACACGGCAGGTAGTTTTTGTTTGTGTACTACTCGCGTCTTTTGCGTGCGCAACCCCGGGCGGGGGGGGGGAAGGAAAATTTTGATGCAGATTTGAATCGATCCCAAGAATGGCAAAATCCGATGCCGAAAACGATGAAATCTGCGTTTCCGCGGAAATGTATCATGTCTGATCAAGTCATTACAAAGAATGTACAACACTTTTTCACTGTCATCAACCATTTTATATTTTCTCCAACAGATACATCAGTTTCCTTTTCGCCAAGTTTTAAGTTATTATTATTTTTTTTTTTTTTAGCCTTTCACACCGGAATTTCTTGTTTTCATTTTTATCAATGTCGCGCAATTTCGGACTATCGGAAATAATAGACGCCATTCTGTTGATAGACAAACGTACGGGAATGAAATCTTACAAAAATTAAATCCAAATAACTAACAAAAAGGAAGAAAAGAATGTTAAAAAGAACGCGAAAAATAAAATGGCTTCCTTCACGGAGAGCTAACGATCTTTTTTTCTCACGAAATTCGGATAGGAAGAAATTCATGGATGATTTCCATCCAATCAGAATCCATTCCGAATTCTGATTGGATAAAACGAAAGATTGGATGGAACGAGAAAGAAAAGAATGCAACCTTCAGGTATTCCTCCCAAAACTGAACTCTGATCCTAAAGCGCAGCAAACTGCCGGTACATCACTCGGACGGCTTTCGGCAGATGCCAGGTCAGATTAATATTAACCACGTGACATCGCTAGGCAAATATCATATAGATATTGCTGAGAACCATTCTATCTATATTATCTGGCATATTCTCCACACTTATTGAAGAAAAAGAGCTACAGGTAGCTCCCTGCAGGCTTTGATTGTTTTATCAATTGGTCGACAAAATTCTTTAGGACGAGTTATTGCACCATCCAAACAATTTAGTAGATGACGAAGAGGTAACTCATTTGTTTGAAGCAAACAAATGAACCATTATAATGGTCTATTGAGGCCAGTTCCAACAAGCGAATAATATCTCCCTTGTGCGCAGTATTAGCATTTGTTCCATCGCATCCAATTACTGTTAGCTCATTTAATTGCATATTATTTGATACAAAAAAAATTGAGTATTGCTTCTTTCTGGCTTTAGCTCCTCCTGTTGCAGCAGTAACATGTCCGATATACACAGATTTAGGTTCGTTTACAAGAGTATAGTTGCAAAGATGTAATGTCACTTTCCTGCCCCGCTAGTCTTATAGTTGGGGAGGGAGTTTTACAGGGGTAAGTATGGAGTAACGGGCATCGGCCTTTGCGGGACCCCTGACCTTGGCGACCACTTTGGAGACTTGGCGACAAATAGATGATTCCAGAAAATGTGACCCTTTTCTCGATATCTCTATTAGGAAAGGGAATACGCTTGAATATACGAGAAAACTCCATGTGACGTCACGGCCTGTCGGAGAAAGTATATAAGGACAGCGTTTGGATCAGAGAGTTTAGTGTTGATCCATTGGGAACGACTTTAGTGTTTTGTCCGCAGTGCGAACTAGGAAGCTGGTGAGCTGAGCGCTATTGAAAGTGCAATTATTGTCGTTATTAGTTATTTGCTAAATATCAAAGTGCTGAACTGTTATTACCTGTGAATTGTTGTCTGTTTACATTGGTAACCTGTGCAAGAACTATTGTTTCCTGTACCTGTGCTACGTGTTTTCCTGCATATTTGTGAATAAACCTTCATTCTCGATTATCCTGCGTGCTGGACTGTTTACACCATACATCCACAGAAAGACTTTTGTAACAGTATTAGCACTTTTGTGTTATCTTTTGTCCCATCGAAATATAATCCGGTTAAAAGAGACCAAGACACTGTTAACTTAGTAGACTCTGCAACTGCATTTTAAAGCTTTTTACGAATTTTATTGAGATTTACCACATGCGAAGTACAATTCTTCGTGTACAATTCCAATGTCTTGTAAAACAGCACTGGCAATTAAGCAGCTTCTCTATCTAAAATTCCATATCGATCACATCCCCTTGCTAAGGTAGGGAAATCTAAACGATTTTGTGATTGATATTCCAAGGTAATTATATCCGTATCTGTATATGAGGACGAAGACATAGTGTTTAGCTCAAGTAGCTCCACTGATT
The DNA here is from genome assembly GCA_013235015.1 of Araneus ventricosus. NCBI lineage: Eukaryota > Metazoa > Arthropoda > Arachnida > Araneae > Araneidae > Araneus > Araneus ventricosus. The sequence continues at coordinate 43,544 of BGPR01003908.1, forward strand.
GAGCATGAGTGGCATCAGCATCAGTTTTAACCATTTTAAGTTTTATTCTTTTGTCTTCCATCTGTTTTCTTTTTCCCTTTTCTCTTTTTTTAGGCGCAATTACATCCACTCCTCCAATAACCATTTTCCTTTCTAATCTTTGATCTTTCATAAACAATCGCTCAGCAAGTGGAATTTTCATGTCTTTTTGGCATTTACATGTAACAAAATTTGTTATCAACTTACAAAATGTGATATCGAACAAACACGATATTTTTTCATTACGACAATTTTCCAATTTTTGTTGGGATTCTTATCATTCCTTTGCCCTCTCCTCTACATTTCTCCCTGCAAAATCGTTTCTTAAACACATTTTTTTATTTTTTATTTTTAATTCGAAATTTGCATAAAAATCGTTATTTTGCAAATATTTAAGTGTCTTGGGGCACCGGAAGATATTAAACAAAGTTGAACAAATTTTGCATGTATGCTAGTACACTTAAAAGACAACTTTTGCACCCTATACCGATTATTTTATCCACACTTTGAATTTTCGATCCACCCCACTGTACAGTCAAAATAATGTATATATAGTCAAAATAATATATATATAGCCATCTTCGGTGACCAGTTTGACCGCCGGAAATAAAATTTCAACTGAATCTCTTATGTATAATTTTACATTCATGATTCCCTTAACAAAGTAGTTTTAAACTTCAAATTGCTATAGACATTTAACCCGCATTCTTTTCATAGCCTTGCACTTATTCTGTTCCTTGTCCACATTAACGTAAAATAAGCATCTGATTTCAACATTAAATTGGAATGGCACATTTTACGTAAAGCAGCATGCTAATTGGCTTAAAACACATTGATAAAAAGAATTAAAACATAGCAACATTAATATTTCAGTTCACTGGATTATTTCATTATATACTATCTTGAGAACTTCCTTTACAGATATCACAGAAAAATTGATCAAATAAAAGAAGAAAGTAAAATCCAGTTAGATATTTTCTTAGCTTTCAACAATGCAAGAGAAACATGCAATTAAACATTTCTTTAAACAATGAAAATGTTTTGAAATCCATTGCAACAATGAAAAGTATTGTTGTAGATTATGCCAAAAATATTTTTTTTAAATTTATTAAAATTGGAGAAAAATCATACCCCAACTTAATTTATATCAATGAAAAGGTAGTTTTTTAAATGTTCAGATGGTGTAAAAATATTTTTTGTGCTGTAATATTTTTGGAAGTTATTAAGGAAAAACGTTAAAATTTAGCTTAATTTTTAATTAATTAAAATTCTAATAAAAATTTCAAAAACGCGGCTACGAGGTGCACATTCCCACCCTCCAAAGTATGTTTGTGCCATATTTCATTGCTCTAAGCCTAGCGGTCTGTCCTGTACAGTGCCAGCACACATTCTCCTTTATTATTAGTAGAGATTATTGTGGAGATTTTGACGACTGGATTTGGCACCAAATGCTTGTTTGGGAAGTACGAGGTATCAAAGGTCGAAAAAGCTTGGTTCTCGAGATACGGGGAAATTTCCTGAAATTTCAATTCCTTACCACAGACTATAAAAGGTGAACAACTGTTCCAAAGTTCAGTTTTAGAGTTAGTCAAGCTATTCAACATGGTAAAACCTAGTGAGCTGTGCTATCTTTTGTATAGTTTGAGCTCTTTTGCGATTGAGATATAAAAGTACTTCTTCACATATTTGAATTTGTAGCTGTTTACTATAAATTAAATTATTTTAATCCCAGGAATCTGCGTCATCATTTGCACCTCCTTTTTTTAAGGTGAAAGACAGTACACAGTGTATTCAATAAGTCAGGCTGGCTACTCAAAAAAAAATTTCAAATTTCCCCGACTTTTCCAGGTTTTCCAGACCAAAAGCAAAAAATTTCCATGTGTCTTTTTTTTAATGGTTGGTCGAGTCAAAAGCCATTTTATGCACACATAATACTTCGATCCCAAACTAGGACATACATCCATGCACTAGCCAGGATTCTAAACTTTTAAGAGAAAAACAGTATTTTCAATCTAAAAATATCTTTTTTCAGATAAAAGGTATATCAGAGTAAAATTAAATATGTTTTACATTATACAGGGATGAGATTGGCAAAAAAGCAAAAAGACTGAAATCATACGCGAGCAAAAAATTTGTACCATAAATGCATACGCGAAAGAAGTAAAACATCAGAACATGCAACATGATGAAAATATTACACTATAATAATTAATAACTTAATTATTTATAATTCAGTATGTATGAATAAGAAAGAATATTAATCATTCACAATAAAAGTTAACAAACAAGTTTCACACATCAGCAGGGGCATCCGAAAATACAAAATTAGACATTAAAACATATTTACCACCTGTACATCACTGAGATGCAACATTCACCAAACAGAAGTCTGAGAAGTATTATATTTAATAGCCTTTTGATAAAAGTTAGCTCAAAAAATAAATAAAAATAAGGACAAATAATTTCTTTTGCTTCATGCAACTGTGTAAAGTGTATCAGCTCTTTATAAATTATAATAATGTATCATATACTGAATTCTATTTTATTTCTTTTATTTTTATACATTTTTGCAAAAGTAACAGCACAGTGATTTTACACCATATAAAGTGAGAGGGGTTGAGAAATTGTACAGTTACAATGGCAAATTCATTTAGCATTATTGTTATTTGAAACTTTTCCTTAATTGTTAAAGAAGTAGTTTTCTTTCATTTTTTTTATTTGTGTGGCTTTTGTTGGTAACAGATCTCCATTAACATGCTTTACCCCTTCTTTTGGAGGGCTCCTATCTTTGACAGATTTTTCTCCAATAAAGGATGTGTTTGCATCCTCTGCAAGTTTATTTTCAATAAAGGCTAAAGTTTTTGCACAGTCTTCATTAGTATCTCTCTGTTTAATTACTGGCATAGTTGTCGGGACTACATTATCTCTAGAATGCCTAGGTAAATCATCTGTTTTATTTTGAGAAGATTTTTTTTATCTCTTATTCTCTGCTTTTTTGCTGCATTTGCGCACAGCTTTTTAGCTGCCTCTTTTGACAGGAGTTTTTTTTATGTAGTTTATTTATTTGTTTTTGTTCCTTTTTTTTTATTTCTTTATCTTGGTACACCCTACAAGTTGACCTTAAGTTTTCAACTAATTGTTTTTCAGCATGCTCATGCAATTTTTTTTTTTTTTTTTTTTTTTTTTTTTTGCAAAATATGCCACAGAGGTTTTGTTTTCTGCAAAAAGATGGTACTTAATACTCCTATCCTCCTATAGCTGAATGGCACTGAATGTTGGAATGTTCATCCTTGTAGAGCTTGCTGATATAATGTTGATTCATCAGTAGAAGATGAATCAGCTAGTTTCCTGGAGGGTGGAGTTAAGCTGCACTGTTGAGCATATTTTCCCAGAATTTTCTTTCAAAAATGGAAGATAGGAAGATTTCTTTTCTTTGTGTAAAAGCGGAATTTTCGGAAGAAAAAGCAAATTTTTGCAGGGGGAAAAAAAATCTGAAATCCGGGGGGGAAAGGGGACCCCCCTCCCGAATTTTGAGAGAAAAAAAGATTTAAAAAAAAAACGGAATTTCTCCAAAATAACAAAAAAGCAGAAGAATCTTATCCCTGAAATTATAAGAGTCATAAGAAAATGCAATTTCGATTACAAGCAAATCATTTAATATAACACTATGAAAGTGTATTTTTAGTTCAAGTTCGTTCTTGAAAAATTTATAAATGTGAAAATAATATGGCTTATACATACAAACATTATAACCTAAGTCATAACCTAATGGTTAAAAAAAACTTGAAGTTAAAGGAAGCAAAATATTTTAACAAAAATAGATTTCATTTATCTGAAAAGAAAAACAAGTCACAAAGTACCGGTTAAGATTTTCAATACAATAATAGACTGAAAAAAAATGGTAAATTTAACTTTAATGAAATAATTTTTACAAAATTAATATTTTTGCTCTCCTGTAGTTCTTTAAGAATCTAATAATCACATCTATATAAACAAAAGGAATATCTGGATATTTTAAAATCACAAGGCAAAAATTAATATCTCAGATCTTTTCTCAAGCCACCAAGTTCAGCTATTTGCTTCTCTGCTTCTTGTTGGGTTTTCATTTTCTTCACTTTAAGGTTCTTTTATCTCCTCTGCAGCCCTCTTATTTTTAGATGCTTATTCTTCAGACTTTTTCTCAAAAAGTTCTTTTGCTTTTAGTTCATAATAGCAACTGGGAGCATTTCTGGCAGCAAGTATCATTTGTTTTGTTATATCTACCTTAAATAAATCTCCAGAATTACTAACAGCATCATAAACAGTTCGCAAAGCAATTACCGACCTTTCTTGCATATTCTCAATTAGCATAGCTGTATTAATGCTGAAACCACTCTCAACAACTGCATTTCCATGTGACATAAATCAGAACATGTTTTACAAACAAGAATAAGTTTTGATAATTAGTGTTTTTATCCATCAATGAAGAATAGAAAACATCTAGTCTTTCACTTTCATGTTTGAATTCTACCATTTCCTTTTTAACAGGAGGAGATGCAATAAATTTACAAAATTCTGATTTCACTTTATCAGCAGTGACTGCTGTCATTTGATGGCAATCCACAAAAGTATCCAAAGCTATTTCTATCTTCTGAACGCAGGATGAACTTGAAGCAGATATTAGAATGTTTGGAGACAAGCAGCTTATGCCTCTAACAAACTTAAAACATAATGGATTTCTTTCGATTAATTTCAGAGTCATAAAATGAAAGACATTCTTTCTTAAAATTTGACTTTACAGTATTTGATGCTTTACTTTCATTAAGGTTGTGCCTTGCTGCAAAACCAATGTTCACATCAGTGATTGGTAAAAGATTACACTATTGGGTAACATCAACTTTCATTAATTTCATTGCAGAACTGTTCTTCTCTAAAACACAATGTTTAATAAATCTTTTCATTAAACTGTGAAGCATCAAATACATTTCTTCATACAGGAAAGGTGCCATTGGCTTACCAGCCAGGAATAAAAATTAAAAAAACCCTGCACTTCTGATGCCACTGAAATAAAGAAACCTAATTTTGCTTCTAAAAGCTCACTGCATTTTAACATTGATTTCATGTACTATAAGTCTTTGTATCTAGTTCAGTCATTTTAGCTTCCACCTCTTGAACAAAGACTCTCAAGTGTGGCAAAATATCTAAAGCCCTTTGTGCAAGAGCTGAACTCTCTAGCCACCGAATGGAACAAAATTTCAGTGGAAAAATATTCCTGTTTGTCAAACGTACAAAATCAGCACATCTAGCTGGTGAATCTTTGAACAAATTAAAGACAGCATAGAGAAATTTATTTACATCCCAGGATGTACTTTTATGTCCAGTTTTAAAAGCACCATGGACAATGTGGAGGCCACAAGATCGAATATCCAAAAGAGATTTAGAGCCAGCATACTCTTTTAAATCATTTTGTAGCAATGAATGTAATTTATGATTAACATTTGGACCATCCATAGATAATTGGAGTAATTTCTTTATATCTGATGATGGAATAGAACTTTTTAGAGCATTCAGTAAGGATTTTGAGCCATAAGCCCCCCCCCCCAAAAAAAAACTGATGTTAAATAGCGTGTTGTAACAGCATTCACATTTTTTTGCCAAACTCTGACATGTCCATTTGACCCTTCTGAACAACTTTGTTTCAAGATTCATCAAAACATATAACATATGATTCTAAAGAGGAAAGAACAGCTGATAATTCATTTATAAAGAAAGGAGCCAATCCAAAACAAATTGTATATGATGTCTTATCTTTTTTCATTTTGAATTTTTTAGCTATCTCTCCGTCAGGAAACATGAGTTTACAAATATCAGGCAAGTCCGAATTTGAACGAAAAGAGGAATTTGTCATAACTGTACGAAGACACCACAATATTTCAGCTTTAGTTAGTTACTTGGCCATTAAGGAAGTACTTGTTGAATGTTTTTTTTTACAACTACTCAAATTTCCTTTTAGAAGAACTTCTTTCATCTAAAAATTCCAGTGTCGGAGTAATACTCTCAGCCGACTCCGTTTCCATAAGAACTGAAGCACTGGTTGCAGACACTGATTCGTTACTCACAGGCACGGAAGCACTAGGTTGAGATTTATTCATAAAATTTGCCAAAACAAAGTTGCATACCTGAAGAATTTTTAAATTTAATATTTTCCTGATGTTTAGGTCCATTTTCATGGCTAATGATTGCCTGACGCCCCATATTGCTTGAAGAGAAAGTTTTCTTGCAAGCTGAACATTTTGTAAAACATGGGATTTTTTTCAACAGATTCCAACCTTGTTGACCAATTAGGGTTAAGCTTCTTATCACACCAATCATGATTAAACACACTTTTCTTTGACATTTTGTAGCATAGAAATAAAATATTTTACAGTATTTTAACTAAAGCTGATTAAATCAAGGAATTTAAAATATTAACATCAGTCTAAAAACAGACCGCCACAGACATATAGAAACGGACTAACAACCACTTTAGCAATACTTACAGAATGTGCAACACGAAAAATGAAACAGTACACTCTGCAAACTAGTTTGCCCTTTCTATGAAGTAGTTCTACAATAGCTAAGTAAGAACTAAACAGCTTATCACTGTCAGTTTAAGAAGCAACTCCCCCAACTGTCATTGTTTGTTGCTGCCCCAGGCAGGAAGGGAGAGAACAATGTGGATTCTGATATGGAGGGGTTTTGTCAGGCTCTGGAAAGAATGGAATGTGTTGTAGTGAACAAAAGGTGGTATGGAGAACTGGCTTAAGAAAAGAAACTTTCTTTCTTCTAGCAGTCTCAAGTTGCAATAAAAGGAAAAATCAATTCAGGGGAATTTTTACAAAATTTTTTTTAAGGGGAAAAAAAAAAGGAAAATAAATCTTTTCAAATTGAATTTTTTTTACTTAAGAAATTTTTCCAGGTTTTCACCAGAAAAATGCAAACTTCCCCAACTTTTTCAGACCCCCAAAAGTTCCCTGACTTTTCCAGGTGGGTAGACACCCTAATAAGTATTTGATTCAAGGAATGGAATGAATTATAAAGGAAATTGTTGAAAGCCTTTCAAATAACAGAAATATGAAAGATACACTTTCTTTACTGAAAGTCATAATGAAATCAGTATAATGTTAAGTAGAATAACTTGTCTACAAAAACATAAAGTTTAAATACAACTACATGAGCTAAATGATTCGTTACTTGACTGGACATCAAAGTAGAGCATCTTATTACGCTTAACACATCATGCTGCATCGGCATCACAAAAAGAAGGGTTGTACAGTAAAACCAAGTAGAGCTTATATACATGCTGTGACATAAAATACGTCATAGGCAGTTGAAGTAGGAATTCAGCATAATCAACTGTTACCAACAGAAATAAAATTGAACAAAATATCATTTCAATTCATCAAATACTCAGGAAAATTACATTCCAAGACTTCAATGAATAGCAAAACTTTCTTCTTGTTTCATGACATTACATAAAATAATTTCAACAAGAAACAGTAATCTACTCACATAACTTCCATAGCCGCTTTGTTATACAAATCAATCTGTTCATTTGTTATCATTTTCCTAGATGGATGCAGCTTTTCTGTCACAACAGGGTCTTGTAAAACCCATAAAACTTTAGTGTTTGGAGTCAAACTATTTAACATTGGTACCAAATGAGAAAGATTTCTTTGATAACTTGCATACATTTCCATGCTGGCATTGCTTATCTTTATAGCCCACACACCACTACCAGTTACAATAAGAGATGGTTTGGTACTGGCATCTTGTATCCAAGGCTTATATATATCAAACATTGTCTGATTGACCATTGGAGCCCATATGAAATCCTGCAGAAAAAAATTTGAAATTAATGCAGAAAGAAATTTTTTTTAAATGAAATATAATCAAGTACTCACTGGAAGTATGATATTGTTTTACCAAATGATAGAACTCACTTTCACAAAACATTAAAGAGTTTTAAACAAAACTTCAAGCAATAAATAGCCTAAATAATTATACAAGCAAAAACTTAAACCACATTAAAACTTTTTTCAAATAAAACCTTATGATTTCTTTTTACAAATTCCCGCCTTAATGAGCATTAAAATTTTTTAAATATATGTATATATAGTTAGTTAAATATTTCAATTAATCAAAATATGTGTAATTAATATATATATACAGGATTCCCACTTATATCTGTTACGACCCCCCTTAACTTCTAAATGGTGACAGCTTAGGCCATAAAGTTGGTGTCTAGTTGTAGTAAAAAGACTATGCGCTACTCGAGGAGACAACTTACAAAGCCATCTATCGGCAAATTTTGGAATTAGTGGTCCTATCTCGTAAACAGTGAAAGATATGAGAAAAAAGTCAATTAGAAAGTTGTAGAGCACTCTCGATTTAGTAGGAAAAGATACCGTGCGCACATTAATACTCAAAACAGAATGCTAAAAATGAACATTTGTTTGGTTACAATTTCGAAAATCGTCATGTCATAAAGAGTGGAAGAAAGAAACTGAGACACGTCCCCGTCTTCTGGATCATTTATTTATATTGCTCAAAATGCTCTCCGTTAGCCACTATACACATTTGCACTCTGGACTGGATTTCTCGCTGCCCATTGTGCAACATGGCAGGTGTTACAGAGGCACAAGCATCAGTAATGCGTCGTCGAAGATCCTGCAATGTTGGTGGAGGGGTCACATATACCTGCCCTTTTATGTGTCCCCATAAGAAGTCTAATGGGGTGAAGTCAGGTGAGCGCGGGGGCCACTCTACGAAACCACCATACCCGATGACTTGATTCTGGAATGTCTCCATTAGGTACTGCTTAACGTTTGAAATCTTATGCGGAGGGGTGCCGTCATGTTGGAACCATACATTTCGGAGTTGGTGCAAAGGTAGATTCTCAACAAACTCGGTTATTACATCCTGCAGAAGCTCCAAGTACCAGTGTCCTGTTAACATTCTCTTGTAAAATACTGGTCCAATGAGCCTGTCATTAAAAATTCCGCACCAAACATTAATCGACCAGCGTAGTTTATGTCGAACTTCGACAGCATATATCGGATATTCCAGCTACCAGGTATGAACGTTCAGTCTATTAAACATTTCGTTACACGAAAAACATGCCTCATCCATCCATATTATGTCTGTCAGGAATGTTGGGTGGTCCTCTAAGTTATTCATGACAAAGTTGCACCACGTGAAACATCTCTCAGCATTTCTTGGCAGCAATCCCTGCACAGATGTGGATCGGTATGGATGAGCACCTGATTCATTCAGGATTGTCCAAACGCATCTTTTTGAGAGGCCACAATTTTCACTGATGATTTTTGTGCTGCTTTGAGGATGGGCGAGAGGTTGCACTTTGCGTCCTACATTACGAGGTCCACGTACTCAAGGTCGGCTGGTCACGCAGCCTGTCTCCCTTAAACATTTTACAACTTTTAAGATGGTTTGCCGTGTAGGATGCAGGCCTTCAGGAAAACGTTCACGATACAGCCTTGCAGCTGATTTTACCGTACACCCACATTCACCATAAATTAACAACATCTCGCAATACTCTTTAATGCCAAATTTTGCCATAACCCTCAGATTTAACGTACAACCCAGAAGAAACATCCTTTTTATAGTAGTAAACTCTGGTGAACAGGTATGACATTCCATCCTCATTTGCATAATACATGAAATCCATGTGATTTTTATACCAAACATGGTTGATTTGTCTGTTTGGAGAGATGATTTTGCAAGATCAGCAGAAAGTTTTCATGGTTTGTAGAGACATTCAGTAAAGCATGCAACCGGTGGGGACAGAACCATGGTCCTCATGAATGCAAATCACGTGTGTTTCCCCTGCGCCACAACACAGGCTGGTATTTAGTCCGTAAAGTGGTATTTTCTCGCTTCACTCGCGTTTCACAATGCCATAGTGTTGAAAATCACAATCAAACAAATGTTAATTTTTTACATTCTGTTTTGAGTATTAATGTGCGCAGGGTATCTTTTCGTACTAAATCGAGAGTGCTCTGCAATTTTCCAATTTACTTTTTTCTCGTATCTTTCACCGTTTACGAGATAGGACCGCTAATTCCAAAATTTGCCGATAGATGGCATTGTAAGTTGTCTCGTTGCATAGCGCATATTCTTTTTACTATACCTAGACACCAACTTTATGGCCTAAGCTGTCACCGTACAGAAGCTAAGGAGGGGTGTAACAAATATAAGTGGGAACCCTGTATATATATATATAATATATATTAGTGATAATAACCAATGTATAAAATGTCATAACATAATGTTCAAAAAGAAATTAACAAACATATCAATAATCCCTTGCCAAAACTTAGATTTTTAACTAAACTATATCTAATTTTTAATCTAATAATTAAAAATACTAAATATATGCCAAAAGAACATATGGAAAATTTGAACATAGCTTATGAACACTGTAATAATTAATACTATTGAAAAAGGGTCATTCCAATGAGCAAATCAGCTGTGGCCAACATGTCACAGATTTCAATGAAAATTATTATTTAAGTTAATCATGTATACCTATGAATAAATGCAAAATATGAAATTTCAGAAACTGTTTGTTGCTTTGTTATTTGACATTAAAAGTTGATGCTAACACTAAGTGCAAATTTTCAGAGTCCAAGGTAGCCAGTTTGTAACTCAATAATTCCATAAGTTACTAACATAAATTTTAAAAAAAGGTCTTGTTATATTCTCTGGAAAAATATCTATCAGAAAAAGTCATAATGAAATTTAATTAGTGCTTTCATTAAATCGGAGATATTGACAAAAATTGATAATTTACTTCAGATTTCAAATTATTCTGCTAGCTCTAGGAATGAAAAGGCAATAAAAAATTTATATATATAATGAAAAACTATTTATAACTAACTTCCTGGTGCAATTTAGTAACTGTATTTGAATTCCTTGATAAAGAAAACCTATTTTTAGAAAATAATAATCTCAAAAATTTTCATTTTTTCTACTTTTTGAGATCCTTGTTTGGGCATAAAGGAATGCTCCTAATTTATTCAAATTGTTTTATATTATAGATTAAAGTGTCTCTAATACATTTTAAAATTTTCATTATTGCCTTCGGCTTATTTTTGCCACTAGAATAATTTTAATTAAAGTAGAATTTAACCAATTATGGCTGTTTATTGCAAATGCACCTAGATGGCAGCACGGTTTTTCTTGTTTTATCTTGTCCAAACCTGTGTTCATGAAGTCTCTTTGTTTGCTTAAGTGTTTCCTTAATAATTGCCATATTTATACTATTTATGAAAGTTAATTATGTTCAATTGTGGTAGTGAAAAGGAAACCTCTCCTGCCATCTATGATGTAGGAAAAAATTTGCTAGAAAGTTGCCATAAAACCTATTATGTAAAAACAGTAGGCCTAAAAGAACTTGGTGAGTTTACAGTTGAAGACAGATAACTAATGCATTTGAGATTGGGCAATAAGTTTGAAAAAATTTGTTTTCACCATGAACAAGTGTATTTGCAGAAATACACCCACTTATTTGGACAAACTTGCTGTGATCCTTTTAAAAGACATAAAAAGATAGTAAAAAAGTCTCTTAGGATAATAACACTAGATACTGCAAAAAAATCACTTGGATTGTTACTGCCAGGCAAAAAAATTTGTCCCACATGTGAAACTCTTGTAAAAAAACTTGCATCAAAATCAAAATGACACTGATTCTGATTATGAAATAGGAACTCCAGAGGAATATTTAGAGAAACTTAATAACAGCTTGCACGAAATGGGAACCCAGCTAAAAAAAAATCTGCAGAAAAATTTTTTTTTTTGAAGATTTCTTAAAGATTTCTGCAGACTTTTTGAAGACAGAAAAAATCTGCAAAAAATTTTCTTATATTTTTCTCTAAATATTCTGCAGATTTTTTGAAGAGAGAAAAAATCTGCATTTGTTCTTCAATTTAATCTGCATAAAATTTTCTTATTATATTTTTCTGTAAATATTCTGCAGATTTTTGTAAGACAGCAAAAAATCTGCATTTTTTCTTCAATTTAATCTGCATAAAATCTCCAAAAAAATTTGATTATATTTTTCTCTAAATATTCTGCAGATTTTTTGAATACAGAAAAAATCTGCATTTTTTCTTCAATTTAATCTGCAGAAAATCTGCAAAAAAAATTTATTTACATTTTTTTCTTTAAATATCCTGTAGATTTTGTAAGACTTTGCATTTTGTCTTCAATTCAATTTGCAGTTATTTAGCAGATTTTCACAAAATCATTAAACTTGACCAATATCTGTTGATTTTTTGAAGATTTAACTGCAATTTCATAATATCTGCATTTCTCTAAATACATATTTTTCACCATATTCTCTAATATTGCAGCTTTATTTTCCAAAGGATATAAAACAAAATTAGAATATAATTATCATTATTGTTTAACTCTACAGCTGACAGGAGTTTCAAAAAATTTCCCAATCGAAAATTGTCTTAGGCACAAAATTTTTTAAATATGTCACTGAAAAAATGAATTCTAAATTAATCTTTAAAATAAATACTTTAGGTTTTACCATTTTAAACTTTTCCCCCATAATTTAATTAATTTCCAATTAGTTTCCAACTGTCTTTCTGACTAGCTATTTTCCTACAAAAAGGAGGGAAAAGCGCCCTTTGGATGGAGAGAAGGCTTGCCAGAAAGATAGAAGGTGAAAACGAATTTATTGAAACAGAGAATCTAAATTATTGAACAAAAATATTACTAATCTCATCTGTTACTCATCTCTACAACTTTGAACTACGAATTCTGACCTTGGTTGATTTTTACATCACTAGATGGCGCCACGAGATGGCTATGGTGACGCTAAAACTTAAATAGATTAATTTTTTCTTATCTCGTGTTTCCCGCGCGGCGTAGTGGTCTGCGCTCTTGCCTGCGAAATATAGGAACGCGAGTTCGAATCCCGGACAGGATGAGTTTGAAGTTTTGCGGCATACAAGTAAGTTGAATCACAAATAAGATTAATAATTACGTTAATTGAAATTAATAATTAAACGTTCACTGTAGAAAAATCTACCGAAAATCTGAAGGTATTCGGAACATATTTTTTCAAATATTCTGCATTTTTTTTCTGCAGAAAATCTGAAGAAAACATGTTCCAAATACCTTCAGATTTACTGCAGATTTTTTTAGCTGGGAAATTCTCCAATTAAAAAGGTCAGCAAACTTTGTAATGTTCAAAGAAAACAATATGGAAAAAGAAAGTTTGAGAAAATTGTTTCAGTTACAAAAGAAAATTTGGCCACTGCTTTACAAGTAAAACCTATTGAAATTGAAAACAATCACCAGTCTGTAGACTTACAGAATGAGGACTTGTATAGTTTAGTAGAAGAACTTAAGATCAAGTTTGCAGAAACAACATCCTATGCAGACAAAGTCCAGATTTTAACCCTGGTTCCAAAAAGCTGGAGTCTTGAAAAAACAAAGAGAGAATTTTCCACTACAATGTATTTAGTGAGGAAAGCAAGAAATATTAAAAAGTCATTTGGTGTTCTTGGGAAACCTGCAGCAAGGCAAGGCACAAAAATCAGTCAGGGAGATATTTCTGTTATTCAGACTTTTTATGAATCAGATGACATCAGTCGTTTATGTCCTGGGAAGAAAGATTTTGTTAATTTAAGGACAGATGATGGTAAAGTGCAAAAACAAAAAAGATTGATTCTCTGCAACTTAAAATAAGCATACCACCAGTTTAAAGAACAACATACAAATATAAAAATTGGATTTAGTAAATTCGCTCAGCTGAGACCAAAACACTGCATATTAGCTGGAAGTAATGGTACACATTCTGTATGTGTGTGTACCATCCATCAAAATATGAAATTGATGTTGCATTCTATTAAACCTCACCATTCATTGCTAAAAATAATGGAACTATATGTTTGCAGTATAGAAAATCAAAAATGCATGTTTGGAGAATGTTCTCAGTGTGCAAAAGAAAACTTTCGCAATGAAAGAGAAAAGTTGGAGGCTTTTCAAAATGCAGATGAAATTATTTACAAACGCTGGATTTCAACAGACAGATCTACTTTAATTACACAAGTTGAGTCCACTGAAGAATTTCTTGATTCATTTGTTGGGTGTATGCCAAATTTAACAAAACATCATTTTATTGCTAAATCTCAATCAAAATATCTAAAGGATATGAAACTTAACATCCTTCAGGAAGAGTGCATAGTTCTCCTTGATTTTTCTGAAAATACTCATTTATTGTTCAGGATGCTATTCAAGGTTTCCATTGAGAAAATAGCCAAGCAACAATTCATCCACTCGTAGTTTGTGGAAAAAACAGTGAAAATCAGCTCTTGACAGTCTATGTGCATCATAAGTGATCACACCATACATGATACAGAAACAGTATTTTCATTTCAAACTGCTGTAATCCCTTCCATAAAAGAAAAATTTCCTTTGGTAAAGAAACTTATCTACAGGGTTCATACTGTATATATGATAGTAAAATTCAGGAGTTTCTAAGGATTTTTTCAGGAGTACAGTCCAGAAAATTCAGGAGATAACGTGAAAAAAAAATCAGTTGTAGGGGAGAAGGGGGTAGTGTGGACAATTTTTATAAAATTGGGAGAAAATTATACTAAATATCAATTCTCCCATCTTTCCCGATTGCGGCGACTCGGAACATGCGCGGAAGACTGTTTTGGAGCTAAGTAAGGTCAGAAGTAAGAAATCCGGATTCCAGCGACTTTCTATCAATAAGGAAAAACGGAAACGTTATATTTTTATGTTTTATCATATCTTCTGCTCTTCGATTGTAATTTTTCAGGAGACAAAAAGAAATATCAGGATAAAAAACACAATTTTCAGGAGTTTTCAGGGCCCTTAGAAAAAAAAAGCAAAATTCAGGAGTTTTTCAGGAGGAGTACGAACCCTGTATCTATTTTAGTGATGGCTCTTCAGCCCAGTATAAAAATCGTAAGAACTTTGCCAATATTTGCCACCATGAATCTGATTTTGAATTGAAATCAGAGTGGCACTTTTTTGCTACAAGCCATGGCAAAAGTTCATGTGATGGTATTGGTGGGACTGTCAAGCGATTAGCAGCAAGAACAAGTTTGCATAGACCTTACAATAATCAGATTTTAACTGCAAAAGATCTTTTCTCCTTCTGCACTGCTACAATAACAAATATTAAGTTCTTTTTTGTTCTTTCAGTAAATGTTATTGAAGTTGAAAATAAGCTTCAACAACGATTTAAGGAAGTGCCAACAGCTATTTTGGGGATATGTAACTATCATTGTTACATCCCCATTTCCAACTGCACATCTAAAATCCTTGTTTCATATTTATCACAATCATCAGTGAAAGAAACAAAGGTTTAAAAAAAAGAAAATTTGGCAGTGAGCCCAAATCAAATTTCAATATCTTCATTTGTTTGTTGTGTGTATGATAACTATTGGTGGCTAGGTAATGTGACTGACATTTCACCAGATAAGAATGATTTTCTTATAAAGTTCATGAGTCCACATGGACCTTCACTGCAGTTTACATGGCCTATTAAAGATTACATTTGTTGGGTACCACTTAAAAATATATTAATTGAAATACCTGTTCCATCAACATCTTCAACTGGAAGGTCCTACAGAATTGAGCAACAAACCTTAAATCAGATAGAAAAAAAATTTGGAGAGATAATGAAAAAAAAATGATAGATGTATTTTAAGTTTAATTTTGTTGAACTTTTATTAATAAAAGTAAATATGTATAATTGTATAATCTGTGTAATTGTTTTATTCTACCTATATAGTTTAGTTTTTCATTGAAATGAATGATTTCACATAAAACACGAAGAAAATGCTGTTATTTTGAACTTAATTTTAACCTTTAGAAATCAAAAAGCAATTTTGATTTTTTTCAAGCAAGTAATAGACATACTGGCCTATATTCTTGTAAAATATGATTGTTGTCTGAGGTTTCCTTCATTTAATTTTTTGCACCTACATGAAGAGGAAAATTATTATTTCGCACAATGTCTTAAAGTTTCAAAACTATTTTGAAGGCAACGGAATTAAAAGGCAACTTCAAAAGTAAGGTAATCTTTTTATGACATTTAGCACTTTATTGGATATTAATTTCAACAATGCCATTAAATTCCTTAAAGCTTGAGAAAAAATTTAAAATGTTTTAATTTTGTCAAAATTGAAATATTTTCAGTTTTTACAATTCAGTTCAAGATTAACTATTTTATTTTAAAAAGTAACTTTGAAATAGATAAATAGTGCATGTTCCAAAGATTACAACAATATGAAATTTTTTTGTTTATATTAAGTAGTTAATAAAATACAGGGCTTTAAAAATGCTACATTAAGCAATTGTGCAAATGCTGTTCAAAGTATTAACTCTTCAATTGTTTGAAACTACTAAAATTAATAATATTAAGCCAAAATATCTTGGGTATTTTTATATATGCATAAAGTGAACCTATATACCAAATTGCATAAAAACCTGTTGCTATGTGGCCACAACTTTTTTTTTTTCCCATTTTTGCTCATTTCACATGGAATGACCCAAAAGGCAATCCAAGAATTGGAGTTTTCAACAATTAAAGTGGTAGCTCAACTTTGGATGAGCTTTTGCCATGTTATAATACATATAATTTTTACACTTTCAAGAGGTTACTTTGCACCTTATGTATAAAAATTGAATAAGAAGTAGTATGCGACTTATTTGATATGCATAATTTTAAAGAACTATATATAAAGAGTAAAAAAAAAACATCAAATATCAATTCTGCAATTTACACAAACATGCACTATATTTGCAACAACATCTAGCTGACAAATTTATTAACAATAATTCATATTATAAAGAAATGCACAGTTAACATGCACTTTAAATTAAATGCCATTTTTTAATAGATCAAATTCTTCTTCTAGTCCAAACAACTGGTTGATGTACATCCTTTTTTACAATATGCAATAATTAAAATGATGGATTCTACACTGAAATTAAAAATCGGAATGTTTTCAAACAGATAAAACATATATTTTAAAAATATACAAGTTCAGATTTCAAAACTCAGAAATAATTGGAAATAACTATTAAATAGTCTTCCATTAAGAATAAAAAGTAGATATACTTACAACATAAACTTTTAATTCTTTATCACTATAATGTATGTTATGGTGAGCAATATTGTCTTCAATTACATATTTTGGGTTGATTAAAGATACAAAACCATAGTACAGCTGGCGAATACGAGAATCGCCAATGAAGACAACATGAGTTTTCCCTCCCCAATAAGCAATATACTGAAGACACATTTGAGAATCACTGAAATAAAAAAATAAATTGTAAAAAAAAAAGATATAAATATACAAAAGTGGTTATAAAATCAAGTGGGCTATTCTGTTAAAACATATACTCTTTAATTCAATCTTTGTATGGAATACATTTTTTATAAACATAAAAAGCTTAAAAGTTTGACTGACGGAAATTTTAAGAAATTGCCTGGACTTAAATATTTATAAATGAAACTGTTTTGTACCGAACAAAAAATATAAGAAAATTTATAATATTTACTTAAATATGCATCAGAATGTTATCAAGATTCAATTACTGCTTTTGAAGTTGAAATACAATTCTAATACATCATTAGCTTGATTATTAGTGACACAAACGGAAAGAGAAACAGATAATTGTATTTTTTATTCTGTAATGCAATATGCTGCTTTTCTTTAGAGATGTAATGAATAGTGATTGGGCCAAATAGCCGAATATTCGGCTAAATTTCGGGCTGAATACCCACTTTTTTAAAAACATTTCACTTTTGATTGTAAACAAAATATTCCTCAAATTTTAAATGAAAAAATAAAGATTAATAAAATTGATTTCTTATTAGTTGTATATTTAAAAAATATTAACATCTTGATGTATTTTTTGTAATATTTTAAATATCTTAATTGCAATAATGAGTCCAATAATAAGAAAAGAGAAACTCTTTTCACTTTGGGATTGACTCACAGAAATAAAAGAGTTATCATAGCAAAACATGACAATGGCAACACAGAAGAAAATTCAGAGGATAAATTAAGATTATTAATATTCCTACTTTGATAAAGAATTTCTAACAGCTAGGATGGAGTGTCTACTAAATTAGAGAGAAAAAATGCGGAAAAATTTCCAAGAATTGTAATTTTAATGAGAAACTTTTAGCTGCTGTAAGCAGAGTATAAAGTCTTTATTTTCTGAAGTTGGTAATATACAGGGTGTTCATTCTAAATGTGGCCCAACAGCTACTTTCTAAACCGTAAGAGATAAGCATAAACTTCCATTTGAAAAAATGCTTTAAATGACGTAAAGAATTATATTTATTGCTATTTCAGTCAATAACTGTACTGCTGAAAAAAATTATGGTCCTATTGGTCATATTTAGTAAAATATTCTTGACAAACTAACATTTTAAACAAAAAAGTTCCATTCTTCTATAATTAAAACTGGCCGAGTTAGACCTTTGAGTTTCATAATTTTAAACCAATCAGCGGCTGCATCTAGTAAGCACCGCACATTGATTGAAGGATCTTGCTTGAGGAGGCTATTGAAATGTTCTATAGTGGTCTAAGTCAATGATAATCAAAGCTCCATAATTTGGATCGCATAAGTCACAGAAGAGTGAACTTACTTTGTTTAAAATGTTAGTGTCATATATACACTAAACATGACTAATAGGACAGGGGAACTGTATAAAAATTTAGACTTTGTAATTTTTTCAGCAATACACTTACTCAAAAAGGATAAAACAAAATTCTTTATGTTATTTAAAGCATTTTTCCATCTGGAAGTATATGCCTATCTTTAACGATTCAGAAATTAGATATTGGGCCACAATTAGAATGGACACCCTGTATATTGTGAAACAGAACAGACTCTTCCTGAAAATGCTGAAAAATTATTGTTCTTACATCATAATTTCAGTCTTTACAATGATATATAATATTATTAAACACAATGTACTGAAATGCAATTCTGCAAAATTTTTAGTTAAATATATTTAAAAAACACATTTAAAAAAATTACAATACTGAATTTATTCACCCAAATATCTGTCTAGTATTCAGCCAGACTGAATATTCAACAAAAGGGCCGAATATTCCTTACATCTCTACTTTTCTTCTGGTTTTAGAAACACAATATCAATTAAGAAAAATTTTGAATCAGACATAGATATTAAACATGCATTTCTTGTCAAGGAAGCCAGCATACACATAAAAATAACAATTTTAGGCATGCTGTTTATTGAAAACTAGAAGATTTGTGCCCGTCTAAGATGGGCTTTCAGCTTGCCAACAATATCGCAAATCTTATTGTCCTAGATTTATTAAGGAAAGTTGAAGAAGAAAATCTCATGCACATTGGCAAAGTGTTTAAAAAATAAAAAAGGGATGAAAAACAGAAATGATGAATCAATTGACACTAACTTTCATTTTAAAAAATATATAAATATTCATTTCCAAAATTAAGTATGAAAAAGAAAGAACCTTTTTAACTGAAACGAAAGTAAAGATCTCCCAGAAGTTAAAAAATAATTTAACTCTAAAGGGCCATTCTCCTGTTATGCACGGGACATTTGCAGGCTTTTGAAAGATGCAAAAATAGTAAAATAAGATGTGCATTCATTTTCTTTTGGAATTGAATTCAAAAGAAGGACTGGTTCTCAAATTTCAGGTAGAAAACAAAACAATAATTACGGTTTTACTTAAAAAATGATTTAATATGCTAGTTATGCACGGAACTAAAAAAAAAATTAATTTCCACCTTGACTTCTATATGTCATAAACTCCGTGAATTTAGAACTTCTATATTGCCAATATATTTTTTTCCTAACAGCTAAATAGTACCTCTATGTAATTATGCTACATTTTTTGCCAAATACATTATTCAATAAAATTTAAAACTTATTTCATTTGTGTTATACACAGGACATGTCTGAATTTTACTCCATCTCAGCAGTAGGAATTCAAAAATTATGATGGTAAGGTAAATGCTTCAGTAGTGGGCCACTTAAGGGTATTTCCTCAATTATCATCTAAACTTTTGAGAAGTTTCGCTAATCTGTATTTTTTTTATGGTTGTTCAAACTTTTATCTCAAATAATAATCACCTGAAATATCAAAATAATTGTAATATAATTTTTTAAACATTATAAACTTAGATCACTCCTATGCACCAGAAGTGGGCATAGCAAACTTTTGATATACCAGTAGTGGGCATACCAAAAGTGGGCCACCCAGATTTGTCAATTGTGCCAAAGAAAAAAGAATAAAATCATTATATATAGTAATAATAACAATATATTAACATTATACACTATAAGAAATGCAATAAAAATGGCTTGATATAGGTGAAATCTTTTATTTACAGATTCTAGTCACATGAGATTTACATTGTTTCTCTAACAGCCAATTTTTTTATTAAAGGTATATGCTAATTATCGATCTTTCATTTTAAGTTCTGTTTGGGGCATTATGGATATTAAATCTTGATATTTTATGTTGAATAAATCTTTTTTTTTCTTTTATCATCTTCCCTCTGCAGCCAGAAAAGAGCCCTTTTAAATGGTGATAGAATATTTTTCGATGGTCTAGCAATGCGATAGTTATTATTGTCTGCCTCGTTACAGAGCCCAACTAATTCTTGAATATCAGTCTTTTCCTCAACAGTACTATAAAATATTTATTATTTAAGTAATTGGTCAGAATGTTCCATTAGTGTATTAGAAGTGGACCATATGACCCACTACTGGTTCTGATAAAAATAAAGCAAATCTAATTAAATAAAAAGACTTTACAAGATATAACCTTCTTATTAAACATCACAAAACAGTCTATTTGAGAGAAAGCATGTGCTCCAGTACTGGCCTCCCTAGGCCCACTACTGGAACATTTAGTAAAACATTGATCCAAAAGTGGGCCACCCTTCACTATCCATAAATTATCAATATTATTTCATTTAAAGATAGTTTATAATACATTCATTATATAATCAAATAATATCAATAACAATTCATTTTAAAAACAAATAGAATGTATGCTAAAAAATAGTTGAATGAAGAGTTACCTCTTAAGGAAATCACTAAGAATAAGCTAAAAATGCTTCTCTCAGAGACCAAGTTCAGCAACAAACTTTCTAGCTCCTAACTAAACAGGAAATAAAGGCTGTGCCTTTTGTAGTTAGTTGATAAGGGTTTCAGCCTACCAGAGGCAGATCTCTTATTTCATTGGAATGTTGGAATTTCTTGTTTTTCAACTTAAAAATTCAAGTGGCCCGCTACTGGAGCACTTACCTTAATTATATGTCTAATGAAATAAAAACTACTATAGGTGAAAGGTAAGGTATCTAGGCAAAATTTTGAAGGAAAAGGTTATATATTTTACTTAATTATATGTGTATTTTGGGTTTTTTTTTATGAGTCCATTACATAATTCATAATATTTACTATATACATAATATGGACTATTTTTAACAGGAAAGTAACAACACTAATTCATAGTTTTGAGTAAACATGTGGTTAGTTTGGTGACCTGAATATCAAATTTTATAAAGCAATAAAGATAGAGGATAATTGAACATTATAGTGAAAGAGACATGCATTAGGGAAGTTTTGGATTGTATGGGTGACTACTTTTTCAGTAATAAGTTCTCATTTAAACACCAAAAGAATACAATTTCAAGAATTCTAAAATGATAAAAATTCTCCTGAATCAAGAGTCTTATAGTTGGATTTTGCCATGAACTATAGTTGCTCATACCAGGATGAAGTCCAGAGTACACTTTTGACACGAAAAACCATAACCCTAATTACAGCTGCACTATTTGTACATGGAAAATGCAATACTTACTTAATACTTACTTCTGACACTTCTGAGAAGGGAAAAAAAATACTGTGAGAGCTTTCATTGAAAAAATTTATGAAGAAATTCAGCCAAA
Organism: Araneus ventricosus; assembly: GCA_013235015.1. Classification (NCBI taxonomy): domain Eukaryota; kingdom Metazoa; phylum Arthropoda; class Arachnida; order Araneae; family Araneidae; genus Araneus; species Araneus ventricosus. Next base: position 65,564 of record BGPR01003908.1, read on the forward strand.
TGCAAGGGAAAACAATTTTTTTGAAGAGATAATATGGACAGATATATATACATATTATGGATAATATGTATATATATCTTATATACCTTAATATATACCATGACCTTGCTGCCACACGACCTTAGCATTAAATTCAAAAAAAAAAATTTCCCCTCGAAATATTTTGCAATGCCCAACGGAAAAGGTGTGATGGACATAATTGGTGGTAAGGCAAAATGCTTGGTACGAAATACTGTCATGTGAAAAAAATCAACAGCCCAATTATACAGTCAGCAGAAGATTTTGCAAATGTTGTTAAAAAAGCTATGCAATCTACAACAGTTATGTTATTTTTAGATAAAGATATAAATAGAGATAACAGTGTGTGGGTTAAAGCAAAAGCAATACCGGGCATTAGAAAATTGGGTTGTGGTGAAGTACAATGAAAGTTTATATGCTGGAGAAGTTACACAAGTTTTAGGTAATGATATTGAAGCTTCTGCCATGGAAAATTTTGAAGATAAAGTGTTCTACAACATGAGTGAAGCCATTAAAGTATTTCAGCCACCTGCAGTTATAAATGCTCGTAGAGTTTTTGACTTTCCAGATTTTTAGAAAAATCTGCGTTATGCACGGGACATGAAAACAAGTGCTAATATTTCATTTAATATTAAACTTGCAGAAATTTTCTTTACAGTATGAATTGGTACTAAGAAAAACAAAGTAAATTAATAACAGTTTCTGTTTTGCCATAAAAATAAATGTGAAAAATAAAAAAGATCGTGTTTTTGTGTTATGCATGGGACATCCAATTTTTGCTCAAATAAATCGCCGTCTTTGAAAAATTTTATTGCGATATTTTATTTTTTCTCTCATTACTGAATAATAACATTATGTAGATATATTTTTTTAAAAAAGAAATTGAAATGCAACAATATTTTTCCAGTTAAGAAAAAACATGTAAATATGTTGATTGCAATGAGAAAACTTAAAAATTATAATGCTGACTTTCAAGAATTGATTCCATATTAAAAATTTTAGTTAAAACAAATATTTTATCTCAATTCCTAAGGCTTAACTTATATACTTTAATATTGCATAAATAAAAAACATATACAAGTAAAAAAAAATTGGGGTTCAGAGAGTTTACAGTGGAGAATGGCCCTAAAGAAGTTCCTCCTCAATGAATCAACATAAAATAAAAAAAGAAAATACTGAACTTAGCTATAAAAAAAAACTGTCATAACTCAGAATACAAACAGTATCCCATGGTGTGTATACTAATTTGTAGACAGACAGAGTGCTTAAAAAATAAAAAATGCATGAAAAACAGAACTGATGAAACAAAATTAATTCTAGCATAACTTCTTTTTAAAATTAACCGTGTTCGGCATAAAAAAAATAAAGAAAAGCTTTAAACTCCCATAAAAAATCCACTGAAAATGATGAAATAAATTAATTCTAGTATTGCTATTAAATCATCACTATCCTGTGTAGATGAATCAGCATAAATAAAGCAGGAAACCGCTAAAAAAAAGCTGTCTGAGTTTTTTGTTGCCGTCTGGAAAGAATCTCTTTTGGCACGTTTCCCACTTGCCTTTGCGTTAGCAATTTTGGACAGCTTTTCCATAAGAGATATCCTGTCAGTAAATTATTCTCCAACATTTATTGAAAATATCCCCTCTGTAAATTATTCTCCAACATTCAGATATTAAAAATAAATTTGTTGCTTCTATGTACTATATTTGAGAAAATATTCGACATTGAAGCTTTACTATTTTCATCATTTCAGAATTAACTTCAAACATGAAAGTTCGAAAATAACCATTGGTGTTAAAAGTCACATATGCGTTGAAATACAAAAACTAGTTTTTTTTTCCCCCCATTTAATATGAAAGTTGGAGAATGTATACTATCCTTGTTTAAAAAATCCATACTTATAAAAATTAAAGATCAAATTTTATAGAGAAAAGTAACTTTATTATAGATCATTTTTAATTAAAGCCATCGGCATGTAGCTAATGCACAACTACCAAATAAACAAAAATACACAAAATATCTAATCACTAAAGTTCTGCCATATTTGTTGTTTTGAACTTCTGGCACTAGCTTAACCCTCTGTGGTCATATTAAGTTTATACATGCTGGTCGGAATTAAATTCCATTGAATGAACAGCAATATATAATATGCAAGATTATGAAGGAAAACAAAATTTATTAATTCACTTTTACACTTTAGATATATGTAACACAGTAATATGTTTTAATCTTATGTAAAAATTATGTTTTATAGCTCTCCATTGTGCGATATCCTTCAAAGCAGTCTCCAATATGAAGCCCTGGTTTTTGAGAACAAGTGTCGCAAAAATAATTAGTTTGGCATCTTCCGCCCTCAATATGCTACTTTCAATTTCACAGTACACTTCTTTCAGTAACTTTCTTTTTGCCATTTTAGAATATTATTTTTAAAATATTTTAAGAAGCGAAAAAGCATAATTACAATTAAAATTTGTAAAATATTATTTTTAATTCTATGTACAGTAAATTCTCAATTATACGGCATTCAAGTATCCAGACTAACCGGAAAAATTAGAAAATGAGTTTTTCTAAAAATTTTACATCCGTGCGCCAAAATTTAGCACTCGCGTGGACAATTTATTTCTGGAATGCAACGTCCGCTCTGCACAGAGTGGCGTAGAAGAGAAAAAAATAAAGCAATATACAGTAGTGTGACATACACAGACTTGTTTTATGAATAGTCAAAAGCAAAAGTGAGCCAAAAAAGTCACCTCACTTTAAACGAAATAGCGAACGTAAAAAAGGGATAGAATCAGTAAAAAAAAGCTCATGGGGGTTACTCCAGATTGGCAAGTCTCTTTTCTTTTCTTTACTTTCGAATATCGGCACACAGATGTTGATTCTGATTACGTAATATCACGTGCAGGAGAATTGGAGGCACGCATATTGTGCAATAACCCTTGCGATTTTTTAAAAGATAATTAGTTTTGATATTCAATCTGGGATTCGTTTATGATCACTTAAAAGAGTTTTATTATGCTTGCTGAGTAGAATATTTTTCAGTTTCGTCGGCTTTTTTATATATTTATATTTTTACACTCTATATATTTACGGTAAAAATTAAGCTACAGATTATACTTTTTTTTTTATCATCAAGTTAAATTCAAATCTTCATAATATGTTTTGCAAATACAATGTTATGAAGATACAGAAGTATTCTTAAAAATTGTATTTAATGCACATTTCAAAATGGCAAAAACAAATTATTTGGCCGAAAATATCTAAAAAAGAAGGCTACAATCTACCCCTCCCCCCCCCCCTATTTTTCCCGTCACACTCAACTATCCGGACTTTTCAGGTATCCGGAAATCAGCGTTTCCCGAGCATGCCGGTTAGTTAAGCTCTAACTGTATCTCTGAAGCTTGTTGACTTAGTATAATATAAGATCAGTACGGTTTTTTGCTGTGGTAGTTGAGAGCAGACATACGACTGGAACGGTAAAAAAGCTTTGGTGACTGAGAATAGACATATGACCGCAAAGGGTTTAATCCCTTTTGATTAAAACAAAATTGTTGCACTTTATTAATTTTCATTCAATCTTTATAGCCTTAAAAAATGTCAAAAATGTAAAAATTCAAAAACTAGTTAAAAATTTGATTTTTTAAAAATACACTATACAATAATCTAGAGAAAACTCGTAAGTTTTTTTCCCTATCCATTTGAGCAGTGTTAGTCACATATACTGTTTCTAATAAATCATACCAGAAATATAAAATGAAAGTCCAATATCTACAGATATCATGAATGTTAATAGAAAATATAGCAATTTCAGAAGCGTTAAAGTAGATGATGGACAATTTTAAAATAAGCAGTTCATATAAAGAAGCTTTATAATATAGTTAGTCATACAAATTTCATTAGTTAAAAAACCAAAAAAAAACGCAATTACTTGAAATAGATAAGAAAATACAATTTATTTTCATCAGAGTTAAAATTACATTAATATTCATTTACAATGGGTCCTAAAAAAATAAGTGAAATTTAATTTATAAAGATTTAAGAAAAAAATTAGAATACATTATTCTATGGTTTCTAAGGATTGTTCTAAGGATATTTCAGTAAAAGGTATACCTGCTTTTATTCAAAAACATGCAATATTATTTTAAGATATATATGGAAAATAAAATCCTAATCCCAGAAAGGCACTGCTTGAGAGATTGATATATGATAGCACTTTTTCAGTATACTACAAATGAGACTTCCTTTTAAAGTGATGGTTTCTGGAAGGCAATAATGCAAGAACACTGAGTTCTAGTGGGCCTTGGATGCCTAGTTAAAGGGAAGATCAATGAATTCAGAAGAACACCACAGCTGATCAGAATAAGATGGAGGAATAAATTTAAGTTCTTGAACTGTAGATTCCACATCCTGCAGCATTCTTACCTATTACTCCTAGACGCCATCAAAGCTGTCATGGAATGCACTTGTATTCACAAACAAGAACCACTATGTTTTGATGCCTGTGATTGTTGGGTGCTGGCAAGAAGACCTCACAAAAGCTTTAACCAAGTATTTTCTCACATAGACATAGACGTCAGCTCTGAGCATCATGATTTGTAATGCCCCATTATTATCCAGACAATCCTGAATGTTCAGCAATACATCAGAATGGTGATCCAACCAACTGCAATACTGTTCATAAACAAAATCGTAGGAGGCTTGTTCCGACAATGTTAAGCTTCATACTAGAGTAGCATCCTTATGTGCAATTAAAGATGAGTCAACACTAAGACTGGGTGATGATCAGACTTTATCATTGCGATATATTGTCTAAGATAAATCGATATTTATCGATATATTGATATTTAGTATTTATTTTCTTGGATATTAAATTATAAATCGCCTCTTTTAACAGAATGTTTAATCAGAATACATCAAAATAAAAGGAATTTTCTTTTTACCTTGCTTAATTTTCATTTCAGATAATAAAAATACTCGAGTCTTTCTTTCCAATAAAATAATAAAAAATAATAGAGTGAATAATAGTGAATCTCTTTGAATAGAGTGTTGCAATAGCAATTCACTTAAGAAAAGTCTGCATTTTACTATATATCTTAACAATTCAAATAATGGAGTCATTTTTAAAATTGTAGCTTCTTTACTGCTGATTAAATATCGGTTCCTTTAATCCCTCACAAATTAAAAATACATAGTAATGTCTTTGAAATTCAAAATTAAGTAGCAAACCCCCAACAGTAACAAATCCCAAATTTGAAATCTGAAGTATAAAGTCAGTTACGAATTAATTCAGTCTATGAATATACGAATAAAATAAAAGTTTTATTTTATTTTAAAAGTATTAGTGGCAGACCACAGGTCTAGGCTATCTTTGAAAGGAAATAGAGATTCTCAGACCAGAAAATTATCTTATCAGAGCTGTAGGGGGAAATAATTATCCTAGGGGTTGGTTTTTTTCAATTGTACATTGCTGTGCCCTTAAACAGACAGGGAGGGCAATCTCCTCATTTACAAAAAGGGCATACACATGAAGGTTATTTGTATTTTATGGCTGTCTGTAGGCCTTTCGCATTGTAATGCTATCTTAATGATATAAATACCAACACAGATACCAGTATTTTTTTTTTCTTTTCCAGTAACACTTCAGACAATATTTCCATTTTAAAGGCTATTTTGAAAATCACAAAACATGTCCCATTACCATTTTAGCAGTGTTGTAGACAGGATATATAGTAGCAGTTGAGAATGGGATCGTTAACGCCTAATCAATCATCGTCAGATCTTCAAAAAGTGCCGTTAGGTAGTGATTGAAGTAGGTTTGCAAGAATTGGCTGTTGAAAATAATATTTGGCAAGCGGCCGAAAAATTTAAAGTTTGTTAATCAGGACACAAAAGTTATGGGTATTTCAGTCTTATATATATATGAAAGAAGTTTTATCGAATTAGTTAACATATCAATGAAATATGAATTTACAGTCCAAAGGCATTGAATTTCTTAATTTACACTGATTTTTCTTTAATTTTTTTATGAAAATGCACTGAATGAAAATCTAAATCACTTTGCTGTATGTGAATAAAAGACTGATTAAACAAAGGTATCAAAATGAAAATATCACCAAAACTGATGAAATTCAATACCTTTCAATGACAGAAAGTCGTTACATTTCAGTAAAATAAAGAATTGATAGTTAAAATGTTTATCTAAAAAATTTTTTTAAAAATTGTTATTGGCAGAAAAAAATTTTATTTGTATCAACATGGGTATATTATACATGTGAGAAGAAATATCATTTTCATGATCTTCTTCATAAATTTTTGTCTCAGTTCATTAAACAGCTTATATCTCTAATAAAAAAAATAATGTGCAAGTAATCCAAATCTATCTACATTTTATCCAAGGGGCTGTCCATAAATGATGTCACTTTTTTTCAATATTTTTGACCTCCTCCCTCCTTTGTCACAAAGTGTCACACTTCACCATACCCCCTCCCCCCCTTGACACATGTCACACTATATTACATAAACATATACTTACAGTTCAGAAACGAAGCACTACGTTATAGACCATATTTCAATGACATAGATCATGTTTTTAATGACATTTGTGAGCAGAACAATAATAATGATTATATGTGTACTTATTTTGTATGAAATAAGATTAAGGTTTACAACAAAAAACACAATTAATATACAATAGTAATAAAATATTAATATAAAAGAGCAACTGAAAACAGTAGTATTTTGGAATTTGAAATGGAATTTGATATATTTTGTTTTAAATCTTATCTTTACTTTATGAACGCAAAATACCCTTAAACAGGTTGAATTTTTAAAAAAAAAACACTTCAATATTAGTTTTACTTAATGGAATTGCCATCTCATTTCATTTGTCACATTAATTTATATGAACATTTATAAAATTATATACACAATCATAAAATAGAAATTACTCGGAATCATATACTACTATGACTCTTCCTCCCATGGAGAAGATATGTGCTCGCTCATCGAGTACACGGGCATTTTGACATCGCTCTCATCCTCAGGGATAGCAAGTCCTCTAATGTCAATGCCGTCTTCATCCACCCAATCTGCAAATTCCACATTTTTGGTGAAAGCAATTACAGCCATGAATTCTTGTTGCCTGCGCACAGCTATTCAAAGTGGTTTAACTCTGCCAACTTCTGGTTGACACTTTCCAGTGATTTTATGCACACCAATTATGTGCTGTGTTTCTTCAACATGACATTGGATGCAAAATAAAAACTGCGATGCTTGCAAACACGAGTAGGAAACACACTTTGCACTGAAGGACAGCAGAGGTCATATGCCAACACTTTGTAACTACTCCCCACTGATCGGGGAAGAAATTCATCTGCTTTCAAAATTTGTGCAGCAAAGAGTGATGAAAATTTATAATTTTCTGAGTCAGCTAGATTTATTGGTGCTTTAAGACCTTTTTATGTTGTCCTGCTCTATACAAAAGATAAGATCAACCTGTTTGTGCCACTACCAATTCTACCTCTCACCCAGGTGGGGTGACATATCATTTGCTGGACATTTCAAGGGTGTCACAAGGGGAGGTTTTCTTCTAATGGTGAAGAATTTCTGCTGCTACCATAATCTCAGAAAATACCCTGAAGGCGTTTTTCGAAAAGAAAGGAATATAAGTGAAAAAAATCACATGAAAGTTGTTTTAGCTTGATTAAAAAAACACCCTCAAAATCCGGGTATTTCAAAATTTAATCTGCCAATTTTAAATTGTTTTATTTTAACCAAAATGTGTGAACCTTCTTGTTACCCCCCCCCCCCTCCAAGCGTGACATCATTTGCGGACAGCCCCTAACAGCATGTCAAATTTCGCCAAATCTGATTTTTTGTAGTAGATTTTCTAACTATATCTGTTTGCAATTTATAAATTTTCATTTTATAATTCAAAATTCATAATTAGGGATTGCAATCCGGAAAGGAGGATCCGGCACCAATTTGCCGGATTCGGTAAATTAAAAAAAAATATGTGAAACCGATTTCTTGAAAATACACTCGCGTTGTTCCACAAGTAGGTACTTAAATGCATGGTGCGTACAAGTCGTTCGACGCTGACTCACCCGCTACCACAATAGCACTGAGCCACGTTTTCCGGCCATCAATTGTTAATATCATTTGACTAGCTCGAGTCAACACGTGCGTTGTGTGCTTTTGTCATTGCTTCGTTAAATAAACGTAAGTAAATAGACATTGTTATTGTTCAATTGATAGATGAATTATGTTTATGTTGCATTTAAGAGTTCGAGAATGATTTAAGTAGATAATTAGACTTAGAAATGAATTGAGTAACGATCCATATTTCTGATTTTTCTTTACAATATGAATTTCTTCTTACATAGGGACCGAACTAACACTTTAAATTGCAAGTATGTACCTATTTGTATTGCATTTCAGGTCTAAAAGTTCTAAAACAAACATGTCACTTTTGAAACCAAGCCAAAATGAGGAGAACAGTGGTGAGGACGATGAGAAAAATGTATGGCATTATTTTTAAAAAATGGACAAAGACAACTGCGTGAAACGCTCATTGTGCTCTAATATGCTAAAAATTAACAAAGTTTTAAAAATACATTTGAGAACAAAGCACTGCATCGATCTAAGTTCTGAAAACAGCCAATTAAAATGTACTAATTCTGATTTATTTCCTAAAGCAACCACATCAAAAACTGATTCAGTTGATATTATTTGTAAGGAAGAAAAAGTCTAAGACAATTGACAGCTATTTTAAAAAGGAAAACTCTATGTAGAAGATGGTCTCCAGAATGGTCTGTAAAGATGGTGTGGCCCTCAGTTTATTTTGTTCATTGTCAGATTTGAGATATTTGTTTTCAAAAAGCGGATTTCAACTTCCTAATTCACCAAACACAGTAAGATCTATAGTTACAAATTTTTCAATTACCGTTAAAGCTGACTTGATTATTGAGATTGAATATCTTAAGAAACAAAGAAAAGATTTCGCTTTAAGTTTAGACGAATGGACTTCCCACAAAGGACTGGACCACATAGAAGAACACTTTAGTCTGGGCTTAATTAGAATACATGGCTCGTGTACTGTGGAACATACTATAAGTTTGATTTTAAAAAAAAACGCCTGGAAAGCTTCGGTCTTGATTCTGACACCCATATTATTGACGACTACTGACGGCGCAAGCGTCATGGTCAAAGTTGGTAAACTTATGAGTTGCTACCAGTAACTGTGCTTCGCACATGGTTTACAATTAGCCGTGGTCGACATATTATATAAAAAGAATGTAGAAAGAGAAGAGGAACATCAAGAAATAACTTCTAATGAATCAGATACAGACGACGAAGACACAAATGGTACTCACGCAGAACAAGGAGTGATAGTAACAACAACAACAGATCCTCGTCATTTTCATCTTTCAAGGGCTGCAGTAATTCCTAGATACAATGATCTTCTTAAAAAAGTGCGGAAAGTGGTGAAGTTATTCAAAAGATCACCTACTAAATACGATATGTACCTGCAAAAGTATGTGAAAGAAGATACAGGCAAAGAATTAAGCCTTATTTTAGACTGCCGCACACTTTGGAACAGTCTTCTGGCTATGATAGAAAGATTTCATATGCTGAAAGTGTGTATAGATAAAGCTTTGATTGATATAGGATCCGACACAAAATTTAGCAACCTAGAATGGTCGAAAATAAAAGAACAGATTGACAGTTTGCAGCCATTTAAGTTCGCTGTAGAGGCACTATGCAGAAGAGATTCGACCCTGTTAACTACTAAAACACTAAAGTTTATTTTAAAGAATTTGCTTACTCAAAACACAGTGTAAAGTGCTGAATTATCTGATGCACTGTGTGTGAGGATAAAAGAATGCCGCACTGTAGTAATAGGAATATTAATATACTTACAGAATCCAAAAAAATATGATAATGATACACTTACTATGGCAAAAAAAAAGTTATATGACTAGAAATGAAAAATATCTTAGAAAGAGTTATTCAAGATGATGGCTTTAACGAAAACGTATATAATATAGTAGAAAATAACTTAGATTCATCGTCATTGAAAAATGATTTGACATTACAGAAAGAATTACAAATGCAAATCCAGCAAGATATAAAAACCTATAGCATAAATACCGAAAAAGAGAAAGATTTTGAGAAAATATTAAAAAAGGAAATGACTACATATGAAAGTGAAGGAGGTCGAGGAAAATACTTGTCTTCTATTCAAGAGTATTTGTTGATAATAAAACCGACAAGTATAGAAGCAGAAAGAACCTTCTTGGACGCTGGTTATATTTGTACAGGGTTCCCACTCTTATAGAAGAAAAAAAATCAAGGACTTTCAAGGACTTTTTAAGAAAATTCAAGGACCTTTTACGGAAAATTCAAGGATCTTTCACGGAAAATTCAAGAACCATAAAATTACATATTGTAGAAATTGTACATAACTGAATTTTTCACTTGAAAACTTGTAAAACGTGTCAATACACTTCATATTTCAGTTCTGATTTTACAGGAATCAAACTACAAATTAAAATAATATAAAAATAATAATAATAATAAAAATAAGTTATAAAAAATGTCAATAGGACAAGAGACAGTATAGAAGCAATAATGAATAACAATAGAATCTTAACTGAAAACTTGAAATATATTGAGATAAAATCAAAAATCGTATCTAATTTATTTTGAATATCCAAAAGTCAATCTCAATTGAACACTAAAGAAATTCTCAATTAATAACTATTTTATGCTTTTTGGAACAGATCTTTTATAAATCTTTATATTATATAGCTTTTAAGATCAAGCCTTGCCATTTTAGTAATTCAATCACAATGTAACAATGATTCACACAGAATAAAAACTAAATTTTTAAATCAAAATTAATTTTATTTTTGACCTTCTAAAGAGACAATAATCAAAAGTAGCTATCAATACATGATTGATTAAAATTTTAAACAGTTAAAATAGATAAAAATAAGTCACTGATATTTAACCCCCACCTAGATATAAGTTTCAAGTCTAAGCAGCGAAATTAACTCTCCATACTGAAAGGTCCGAAGCGTAATGCAACCTACCTACCAACCAACCTACGGTTCGAGAACGTCCCACTCTGTAAAAATTTCCACCTTGGGGGAAAGGGATATTTCCTAAAACTGTTAGGGAAAGTTCGCTGTAATCCACAAAACTGGCCATTAGCATTTCAAGCCCGAACCAATTTCTTTCAAATAAATTCATTTTTGCAGCATTGCATTTTAAAACTAAATAGTTTAAGTAGGAAAACGGAGAAGAAATAAAACAGAATATGAAAATTAATTAGTTTGAAAGTATGTGAGAAGAATCTAAGGGGAAATTATGTAGGAAAAAAAGAAACCCATAAAGAAAAAAATGTATTATAACTTACAGTAAGCAAGCAAATTTCTGTTCAGAAATGATAGAGTTCAAGGTTTGGCAATCTATCGCCCCGAGTCAAGATTTGGCGTTGAAAAAGTGACAGAATCAAAGCATATCGTGAAAACCAGTCTCTCTGGCTCAAGTTAAGATTTGGCATTCAAGTGGCGATAATATCGCCAGAATCGTGTTGCAATGATATCCTGAAGGCTTTCAGAGCACACGATCTGTCCAGGAAGATGGTTCCGTCCTGATCGAAAGCTTTATATCATCGCTGGGTTTTGAAATCTCACTGGACTAAATCGGTGGAGTAACATGAAACTGACTTCGTTGTCCAGATTAAAACAAACTCTTAAAGGGCAAAGGGGCAGGAATGCTGAGAATATTTTGAAAGGGATAAATATTTATGTGTTTTGTTTTTTCTTATCCTTGTTTAAGCATTTTCACTATTTCATTTACTTTTAATTTGAGTCATGCTTTATATTCCTTCCTCATTTTTGTACAGTTCTTCAGATAAATACTATTTTCTTTTTTGGCATTATATTACGATTGCCTTAAAAAGGAGAGAAATGTGCGAGTTTCTTTACATAATGTGGCATTCTTCATTAATGTGCCTTTCCATACGATTGATTTTTTTTACATTTCTGAAAAACAGTATTACAGTTATATTTTGGTTTCTAAACTATAATTCAAAATATTTTCTTCATTTGTGGAAGGTAATGAAATGAACTATGAATACCCCAAATTTCCAGTGATTTATTTAAATTATAAAATTATCAGGCAATGCTTTTAAAATATAAAAAAGCTTATTTTAATTACAGTAAAAAAATTGAATAATTATTTTATTCAAAGCTAACAAATGCAAAGTTTGCTAGAATCCATAGTCAAATTATATTTTTATACATTTCGTCACAAATTTATTTACTTTTTGAGGTCTCTTTTGTCCTCTATATTTTTACCATCATATTGTTCTTAGGTTGATATGCTTTCTGTAAATCGCATGATATAAAAATCTCATGCACAGAATATAACAATCTGTAGCACCGACCATTGGAGCCTAGAGCTACCAAATTTGGTATGAAGTTATGTCTAAGATTTTCGAAAGTATAATCCATAAAAAGCTTTAACACCAAATTAAAAACCTAATTTCTACATCTCAACATGGGTTCATACCAAAGCACTCAACAACCACTAATTTATTCTGTTTGACAGATAAAATTATTTCCTCATTTGAATCTGGTTCTCAACTTAATGTTATTTACAACGACTTTTCTGAGATTGATTCTATCGATTTTGGCATTCTTTTTAAAAAAGTTACATAGTATTGGTTTTCGTGTAAACCTGATTGATTGGTTTCTTTCTTGTTTCTTGAACACTCTATGTTTATTTTAATAATGCTGTTTCTCATGAGTTTACAAGTACTTCCAGTGTCCCACAGGAATTATTCATTAATGACCTTACTTGTGTTTTTAAGTACTCTGAATGTATTTTATTTGCTGACGACTTGAAATTGTTTAGTTCAATATGTTTCTATTTAGATGCTGTTCTTTTACGAAGAGATCGTGATTGTCTTTTTAAGTGGTGCACAGACAATAGATTACACCTGAACATTGAAAAATGTAGTGTTCTTAGCTATACTCAAAAAGCTCAACCTTTGAATAATGTATATAAAATTAACAATCTTGTTTCATCATGCTTAAATACAGTCAAGGACCTTGGGATCATCTTTCACACTAAACTTGATTTTTTCCAACACATTGATACCATGGTCTCTAAGACATATCACAGGCTTGGAATTCTTAAGTGCAGAACCAGAGAATTTTACAGCGAACTTGCCCTGAAGGTCTTGTACTGCGCTCATGTCCGATCCATTCTGGAATATTGCAGTATTATCTGGGATCACAATTACCGAAACAAAATTGAAATTATTGAGCAAATACAAAACAACTTCTTGAGATATTTACTTCACAAGAAAAATGGTTGACTGATTGAGATGTAATGAGATGGGATTTTTAGCAACAAAGGCCATTATCCCCTAGTGTCAAAAAGGATGCACTCAATAAATGTCAAAAAAGATGCACTCAATAAATGTCACGGAAGATGCACTCAAAAAAATGTCAAGGAAGATGCACTCAAAAAAATGTCAAGGAAGATGCACTCAAAAAAATGTCAAGGAAGATGCACTCAATAAATGTCAAAAGACTTCAAAGATTGAAGAAGAATCCTAAGATGCTGCTTATCAGAAACAGCTTTTTGAAAAAAGGCTTTTAATGACGAACACAAATGAAGATCAAAATTAAGTTTTGCGCAGAGGATTGACCTATGATTTGAGTATTTGGAACAGACCAGAATAATGTGTTCAATGTTATTTTCACGGTTGCGAACTTGACAACGAGGGTTATTGTGTAAACCAAATCTATGCAACAGTGCCGGAGTAATAATTATCCGGGTTAAAAGACGTGCAATAATGATAACCTCTCTTCTATTTTTGAGCCAAGGAGTAAGAGTTAACATGGTGGGAATATTGCCAATAGAATCTTGATATTTGCTGGTTTGAAAGGAATGGTTCGTTTTTTGAAGAGAAATTGTCTGAAAATGAGAAATTATATCTTCATAAGCAACCCACTCTAGAAATGGGTGTGACTCTGTGACCGCTTTTGCGAGTAAGTCCGCCTTTTCATTCCTATTCCAATGGATTAGTGAATGCCCTGGAGTCCACACCAAATATATTTTTTGATGAAAATCCACCCCAAACATATTTTTTGATGAAAATTTTTCCTAACAAGAATTTTGCCAGCTAACCTATGAATAATCTTTGGAGATTTGATGGTTAGGCATTTTAAAGCTTGAAGTACTGAATAGCTTTCTGTCAGTAAAAGTAAGTTTTTATCTGTGACTGAAAGTTCATCAAGGGCTTGACAAATTGCCAAGGCTTCCACCGTGAAAATGGAATTGATGGGGTGAATTCTATAAATAAAAGATTGCAGGTTCGAAATACACAAGATAGAAGTGAAAGAATGTGATTTGGATGCATCCGTAGCAATGATATGATAGCCATGAAATTCTTTGTATACCACTTCGTCAAAGAGGTCCTTGATTAGACAAACAGGATGAGCTTTGTTTTGGAAATTAAAATCTGAAAGATGAATTTCAAAAAAATTATTTCGAGAGATGAGGGTATCAGGAAAGGCAATAATATGGCCTGAAGAAGTGTCCAGATCCGTAAACAAATTAGCAATCATTATTTCATCTCTTTTAATTAATTTGATGCTTGTATTGCAATTTTGATCATAAATGGGAGAATGAGCATCGTTGGCAAGTTGCCTGATAAAGAACTGTGCCGCTAACCTCTTGATTTTTTCCGATAGCACTTCCTGACCCGCGATTTTCATTAGCACAATGTTTGGGGTCCATTTAGGCAGCCCGAGAGCTACTCTGAGAGCCATAGTTTGAATAGAATTGCAGGCTTTATATTGAGTTTCAGAAAATTTGTTTGTTATTGAACAACTGTAATAAAAGAGACAATAAATACTATTGTTTATTACGTTTATAAGATCCTTTGTTCTGAGGCCGTAATTTTTATATGCAATAGATTTTAAAGCGGTAATTTTCCTGGGGGCTTTAGATCGAGTATTTTTCAACATAATTCCATTTTGGTTAGTTTTGGAAAAATCAATACCTAAACATTTGATAGTTTGTTTCCAAGGGAGGGGAATGCCTGTGTATGTAACTCAAGGGATAGACTGTAATTTCTTTTTTGATAGGTCAGCTATAGAGCATTTATCAGGACTAATAATGAGTTTCCAGTAATTACACCATTTATAAACATTTTCCATCGTATTCTGCAGTTTCTTTGAAATATGATCTAAAGAATTATGAGCACAAAAGATAAAAATGTCATCAGCAAAAATTGAATATTCCACCCCTACATCAAGGGTTTCAGAAAAATCCGCGAGAAAACATACGAAAAGGATTGGTGAAACCACACTGCCTTGAGGCAAACCTTTCTGAACAGGTTTAGTCCTCCAACGAACTTGCAGTGTCCGATTTTATAAAAAGTTGTGCAGGAACTTTGTAATATTTCCTGTAATTCCAAGCTGAAGACACTTAAAGATAAGACCATCAATGTATACAGTATCATATGCACTTTTAATATCAGACTTATTCCGATAAAGTATTTCTTATGACTATGGGCTTCAGAAATGGCTGTGTGAATTTTGTATACTGCAAGCTGATTGTTCCTGAGGGGAAGAAAGCCATTCACAGAAGGAGGGATTTTTTTCTCAGTTAGTAAATGATGGGTAATACGCTGAATCAAAATTCTTTCGAAAACGTTTGAAAAAATAGAAGCGAGGGCGATTGGTCTATAAGAGTTAATTTTTGTTTTGTCCTTATTTGGTTTTGGAATTGGGACAATAATGGAATGTTTCCATTCCTCAGGGATATAAGAAGTAGTAAAAACTTCCTGAAAAAAAGAAGTAATGCTTATTAAGTCTGTGTTACTTAGTTTTTTAAACCAATTTGCTGTAATGCCATCAGCGCCTGGGGTTGAGTTCCGCGTTTTTTGGATAGCTTGTCTGACTTCCTGAAGATGAATAGGAAAATTATGATGAGAATTACAATCTCCACAATAATCCAAAGAAATCGGCTCATGCTTCATGCTATTGTCAGAAAAAAAAATCAGCAAAAAGGTTACTTTGCTGAACAGGATTAGAGATGTAATGATTATTGTGCAGAATAAGGTTTGCCGTGTTTATTTCTTGGTTTGTGTGATTGTAAACCCTATTAAGCATTGAATAAAACATACGAGGATTTTTGGTTATGTTACATATTTTATCCCAATAATTCCGAATGGCCTTTTTTAATATGAAATCAAAGTTTTGCTGCATAATTTTTATGTTTCATCCAGTCTGATTCCGAAATGAGGCAAAGGGCTCTTTTTCGAAAAAGTATTTTCAGTTTTTGAAAGTTGTGACAGGATAAATTCCACCAGGGAGGATAATTTTTAGCCGGCAGTGTTACAATTTTTGTGTTTTCTCTAATCACTTCCGAAACTTTACTCGTCAAAGCATTAAGACTAATATTTGTATTTAAAACTATGGCAGATTTACTCATAATCCGATTCCAGTCAATTCATTTTATTTTCTTTGAAGTGTGATCCAGAATCGACCATGTGATGATAACAGGGCAATGATCACTTTCAAAATTTGAATCCGAAACGTAGCAATCAACATCATGAGAAATAGATGCGGAGCAAATGGAGAAGTCGAGAAGGGAAGCTGATCCAGTGTAAGCAGCATAAGTAGGTTTCGAAGATTTAAGGAGAATAAAACTGGAATTTTGTAACCATTCAACGAAGTCATTACTAAGAGGAGAGGATCTGTCTAATCCCCGTAAAGGGTGATGAAGATTAAAGTCCCTGAAAATAAATACAGGAATTGAAAAGGAATCAAAAAAAATTTTCACACTTTCTATATTAAGACCTTGAGGAGTGTACAGGTTAATAATGATAAAATTAAAGACTTTAAAGTGAACTTCGACTGCCAGAATCTCCTGATTGGAGTTGTGGGAAAAACCTGTAGGGATGATTCTGCCTGAAGCATTTTTATTAATGGCCATAAGCAGTCTCCCTCAAGGCCGACCCTGCCTATCGAAATAAAAATAATTTTTTGAAGAACAGCGCAGATGATCCTCATGTTTGAGAAAAGTTTCCTGAAAGATCCAAAATTCAGAGGTAGAAAATGGTGGAAATTTGAGCCAGATTTTTTTATTTTTGAGACCTCTACAGTTCCACTGAACAAAAGTCATAGAGGAAATCTACGAAAAAGACGTCCCTGAAAAAGAAAGCAAGGAAAACTTGACTACACACAAAAAAGTCCCCAGTTGATTAAAAAACAAACTGAGCAGTTGAAGAGAAGCAAAAAACTCCAATGCCTGAAAAAACAAATTGAAAGCATTGCAAAGCAAACACTTTAAAGGAACAAGGCAGAAAAAAAACAATTGACCCAATACTTTTGGTTAGGAAAAAAAAAGTCCGACAAAATGTCTTAAGCGTTCTTGCCACCTGCATCCCATTGCATGGGAAGTCTTGTACTAAGATCCAAATTCTTTGGTAATTTCTTTTTCCAAGTAGGTGGTGTGTTTGTCTCTAGACTTTATATGATTATTTTATCGAAATGCTTTTGCATATTCAATGGTTTTATGCAACACATTCACAAAGTTCGCGATCTGTGTTTCCAATTTTTCATTGACAACTTGAAGGAGGCCACTAAATTTTCGTTTACAGATTGAATGAGCGGTAAACTTCAAATTTTGATGAACTTCTTGTAGCTCTACGAAGCTGGCAAAACTTTGACAGACTCCGAGTAGTTCATATTTTCGCGATTGAATCATTCTTCTAGCTTCTCAGTAGTAATATGATTCTGGCATTTGAGTTCTAATATTTTTTTTCTCTTATAGGCGGACGGTTCAATTTCGCGATTATGTGGACCTGTACAATTTTACATTTTTTGGGTCCTTGACAAGGAGCCCAGTATGTATTTCACTGCAAGCTAGCGTTATCTTTGTCACAAGTCTTGAAGGGTGTGCGAGAGAGTAACATTTTATTGCACTGGCGGGCGTCTATAAATGTTGAATTTTTATTAATAGACCAAATTTTGATTGCATCGGAATAGTTGTTCCTAGGACTGTTATCAATACTGGTGTCGTTTGTTTTGACAAATTTTGTTTCCAGAAATCTCCGGCGTCTCGACAAGCCAAGGTTATTTTTTACCTGGATTTCTTCCGCTAACTCCTCCATGGGAGTGTTAACGGTATATCAAAATCTAGGAATATTTTCCCATATGATGTCTTAGTAGTGACATCTATTTCCATAAATTTATTTAGGAGAGGTGGAACAGCGCCATCGGATCCCTTGGTATAAGCAAAATTTTTTCCTTGCCTAGTGTATTTCATGTTATCAATGTTTTCATGGCGATTAACGGCTTGCTTTAACAAAGCTTAGACCAGGCATGGGTTCAAATGAGGCATTTTCTTTTCTTTTCTGCATTCAAAATTAACTTTTATTTCAGTAAACTCTTTTTTGGCCGGGATAACAAGTTCGTTATTTTTATTGCTCTTAAAGAACGATATTTTTCATAATTTTTATGTTTTTCTGAAGTGGCTGTATTCATAAATGCCATTGTCAATAGTTGAAAATTCAAATCTTAGATCACGCTTTAGCCAACAGGAAAATAAACTAGTAAACAGCAAATAAACAGTGAAACTTACCTGCAAAACTAAAAGAAAAAGGAAAAAGAACACCTTACAATAAAACACACGCATAAAGTCGACCAAAACACAAGAGGTAGTCAGGCATTAAACCATCAAACACAACACAAGAGTTCGAGAAACCAACCTCAGCTCAAACCATAGAAAAATGGATTTTACTTGGAGATGTATCTTCTTCACTTCTCACGTAATCTTAATATGCCTAGTTTGTGTTCCAGACAAGATGTTCTTGCGTTCTTTTTCTTTTACAAAGTTATTAATGGTTAGATTGATTGTTATACAGGTATACAGGAATTTTCTGTGCCGGCAGAGATTTTAAAACCAATTCCTTTTTTTTAAATGTATATTAAAATTAATTATATTAACAGGTTCTTAATTATCTCAATTTTTATAAAATTTTTAAAGGTTCTCTGATAAAACTTAACATTTTTAATATGTCTCTTGGTGCTTTAAATTAAATGTTACAACTTTTAAATTACACTGTGTTTTATTTGCCTTTTTACAACTTTTTATTTTTTATTCATTTGATTTCCGTGTTCTTATGTATTGCATTATTTTTTTTAAATGTTTTTTATAGAGTTTAATTTTTGCCTCTGTTTTGGGATCAGGTGTTGCACAATTTATATTTTATCTAAGTGTTATGTTGATCTTTACCGTTAAACTCCTAGGTGTTTTTAGAGGATCATACTATATATTTGACTCTTTAACCTGCCTTTTAGTTCTTTTTATTCATTTAAAAATACAACTTTAGGAATCTGGGTGATTTAATGTTTTTTTGTGATTATAATGTTTTCTTGTTTTTTAATTACTATGACATTTGAAGTACAATTGGTTTTCATGATTTGTGATTCTCTGCAATTTCAACTTTTTATTTTCATGCTTTTTTTATTTACTAGTTGGAGCTTTTTTCTTTGATGTTTTTGTTGTTTTATAGAACTTTGTAAAGTTTTCTCTGTTAGTGTGCTTTTCCTTAAAAAATTTCTTGGGTAATGTAGGGATAGAAGGGTTTGTCAAATTATTCTCCATTCTTTAATTAAAATTAATTAAGTTTTAACCTATATAAATTTGGTCAATATTATCAAACAAATTCAATTTTTTATCGACTACAATTCAAAAATTTAGCTTTTCAGTGATACAAATTCTATTTTCAATGCATCTTTTTTAATAAATTTTAATAATTTTTTTTAAATGTTTTGAGACACTTTTGTAATTATGCTTTTTTTTATTTTTTGTAGCGAAAAATCAAATATCATCAAAATGTAATACCCCAATTGTTCGTCGCATTTTTAGTGCTTTTAACATCATATAAAAATAAATTTAGCTTTCTTTAGACATTAACTATGAGCATAATTTTCTCTTTCATTTTTTTCTTATAGATCATTGATTTTAGGGCTGGCATTCTTTTCTGTAGATGTGCAGGATATAAAAATCTTTATGCTGGACCAAATGACAATCAGACCGACAAGAAGAGCCTCAAACAGTTGATCCTGACAATTTTCTATTTAAAGGGTTCAAATCGTGTTTGTTTTTAATGAACTTTTTCAGTGAGAATTTTGAAGAGCTACAAAAGAAAATATGCAGATATTAACCTTTATTTCCAAAGTACTTTTATGGCTGACTTTTAACATAATGCTTATGTCTTCATTAACATGAGACAGTTTTCTTGAAGCAATTGGCAAGGACCGCGAAAGTACATTCTGAAAACAGATGGCAGCGAAGGCAGGGAATAAATATTTTAAAGGTGTATAGTGAGTATAGCTAGAAATTATTTCATCAGTTGAAAGTGTTTTCCTCTTTTCTGGGGTTATGTTTCGGAACTTATCTAATGGTTCAAAGAATAAGATTAGGAATATTATTGGTAAAATTAATTTGGGATGCAAAGTTTTTAAAGGAAATGACATGACTTTCAGAAGGAACAGTAATCAAAACTAAATACAGCCCTTTTTCGAATAGTTCAGATGATTGGCAATCTCCTCTAGCGGTTCTTGCTTAAAATGGTCACCAACGGGTCATTTTGGTATTGTGTGTTGAAGAAAATAGTTGCATGCAGGGAACCATCCTATGGCTGAAAGGGATGGTAAGTCATCATCTTTCACTTTCTCTTGGAATCAGAGGGCAGTGAAGGCAGATGGCCAGGGTGAACTTTGTCAAACACAGCTGTAAGTTATGAGAGTTTCAGTCGCAGCTGAGGTGTGAGCGATATCATTTTTTAAAAAATCAAAAAAAATCATGTTGCTTTAAAATTTCAATTTATCGATACTGTATAATTGAATACTTACCCATTTGATATACTACTTTGATATTTTATTCGACATGAGTGTATATGTGTTTGTGTAGAAAAAAACAGCTGGCCATTTTAGGGTAGGTCAGGCGCTCGATAAACCTCAGAATCTCCATAACTTGCGTTGGGTGCAAATCACATTGGAGGCAGCAGATGGCTTTAAAATAAAACCTGCTTACAAAGATGTACCGATCTCCCTCTACTGAATCTTAATGTATTGAACGAACTTTTATTATCAGTTGTGTATACAGTGTCTGACCCAGAAGAAAAAAATTCCATATACTTTGACATGCGAGTAAAAGATGTATACCAAAGTACTTCTCCTCTTTTTTTTTATTCTACTATTTCATGAATTTTGATTACAATGCTCTGTAATTACATTGTCCATACTCATAGTTTATAAAATCCCAAGGAAAATTCTGCAAGGTATAAAGCGAAAAACATATGCGACAAATTTTAGATTTTTACAAACCTTTGATCTTCCAGAAGATATTTGTGTTATTTCACGAAAGTCATAAAATACACATCACACAAAGTGAGTGAAAGTTGCAAACAGAGTATCAGCAAATCCCTCCTTCAACTTTATCCAATTCCTGGTGTCCCTAGAATGCACTAACGTGACAAGATCTTTGATGCAAAGTGAGGGTTAAAACCTATCTTTTATGAGATGAGTTCGAGGAAAATTCATCCAGCTTTGATGGACAGATCGAGAAAAATACGAAATTTCCTTCTAACAGTACTCACCATCCATCGATGCACATGTTCGCGACATGGTATGCTCTGGAAATTTCTGCATGCCTCACCCAGCCTTAAAGTTTGGTCGTAAGGCCTGAAGCGAGTGTATCAGCTGTTCATGCAGACTGAGTAATACATTTTTTAATCTCTCCGAAGCTGGATGAATTTTTGTTCGAACTTTGACCATATAAAGATGGTTTTAGCTCACCAATTTACATCAAAGGTTCTTACGACACTAAGGGACTGACCAGATGAATTGAAGTAGAGCAAGAGCGATATTTGGCTCTCCCTACTTCACAGAAAGCATAATGGTTTGTAAGCTCATCATGTCTTTGTGTGATGTCGCCATAGATTTTAGCAGCATTTCATTCGTAAATGGAGCAAATATTCAGGAAGTTATAAGGTTTCTATAAAAAAATCTGAAATTTTCGACATTTTATAAACTACATTTATTGATACTATGAAAACCCCTAGAAGTCCGTGATATTATTAAGAATAACTTGCTTAAAAATACATGTAAGCGATGAATAACTGGTAGGAGAATATTAATTTAGCAGTAAATAATTTTTTTACTGTACCATATCTAACAGATGGCATAATTTTCTTTGCAATGCGACATTTTGTCAGCATTTTTATGTTACAATGCCATCTGCCCTTTCTAGATGGCATTTGCACATCCATGCTCTATGCGATTCTGGATGCTTATGATGTGCTTGACCTTCCCTTAAAGTTTGGCCACGACCCTAGAAGCACTAAAATCATATTAAATTTGCAGCTATTAAAACAATTTTCAAAATTTAGACAGGAAAAACTTGTTTTGAACCTGGTATCACTGCTCATGTGACCCTTCAAGATCAAATCACTGCCAATTACGCAATAAGCCACCACTCACTACATACAAAGGTCAGTGGTAAGATTAGCGGTTATCACGATCTCCAATGAGATACATGGCATCATCTAACTGGAAATAGTCCCATTATAAACGTGGTTTTAGTAAAAATCCTTACTCAGCAAAAAAAAGAGTACATAAAATTTTCTACTACATGAAAATAACATTAGTTAAATGAATTCATTAATGACAATTTGGCTCACCTAGAAGAGTATGAATGCATCATACACCCATATGGTTGCCAAACTCTAAACCCTTGAAAGCGCCCATCACTCAGCAACCACTTGCAGGAATCAATTCCTAAAAATATAAAATATAGGTTATGTAACTACATTTATACAACATATTTTTAAACAATTACAAGAGTATGTAAAGGGTAAAGAACAAACTGCATAATATGCATCATTCTGGTGCATTCAGAGTTATGCAATTGCAAATGCTATTTAGTTTGGACCTCTTAATATTTCATTTGCAATCACACTGAATGTATTTGATGTAACTCTAAATGCTATTCTAAAGTGTATTTCAAAATAACAAGTACACTCATGCATGTTATTACATTGAAAAATCCTTGAACCATTTTTCATTTCCTTTTTGTCCATTTTGTTTTTGTTTTTTTATATACATCTTATTAAGTCTTCAAAGAAACCATTTAATCCTTAATATCATGTGACATGTATATTTGTAATATTTTAAATACCTTAATTCCAATAATAAGAAATGAGAAACTCTCTTCATTTTGGGAGTGCTTCAAAAAATTAAAAGGGTCATCATTACAGAACATGACAATGAAAAATGCAGAAGAAAACTGAATGGATAAATTAAAACTACTAGAAGTACATTCTTATTTTGATAAAGAAATTCTAATAGGTAGGATGGTGGGAAAAATGCGGAAAAACTTCCAAGGCTTGCAAATTTAGCAAGAAAATATCTTTCAGCACCTGCCCCGGAAGCAGAAAGTGCTTAAAATTGCGACATGCATCGCAGAACAAACACGGTCTTTGCAAAACATTTCATCCTTAAAAAAAAGGGGAGGGGGGCCATTAATGAGCTTGAATCAGAGATCCTCAGATTAATGAAATTTATAGTATTTAATATTTCTATTCCTGTGTCGGAAGTAATGTGTGAATCTTGGGGATCCACAATCAACAAAATTGTTCAAAAAAGGCCCACCGCAATTGATGGGGATGACGCAACAATTGGAACAACTGACAAAAGAATGCTTATTTATTCCAATGGTGCGCCACCTGGCCATAAATCTGTCAGAAAGTTGTTAAAAGCAGCCATTGTCGCAATATATGGGCCAAATTTTCATAAACATTTTGTGAACAGTACTTCCCCATTAATGTCGCAGTATCCGACTTCAAAAGTCATTGACAGAATTGCAAATTCTGAATGTATACCTTGGTTTTAAATAATTAATTTTAATATAATGTTGTGTCATTAATAAAAATAAAGATTATACTGGTTAATTAGTATTTTATATCTATTTTGCATTTTACTGTGGTCAGCCAAATTTGGACAAACTGCCTGCAGAACATTTCCAACTGTTTGAGGTCATGTTGCAGAACACTGGATATAATTCTGCTCCTGGGGCACCTGCAAGCATTAGTTGAGGATTTATTTTCTGAAGCTGGTAATATATATGAAACCATATGGAACAGACTTCTATGAATGATATGCAACATTATTAAATATACTTATGTACTATGCAACTTAAAATTGGATCAATGTTAGATTTATTTTTTATAATAAATGTAGCAGAATGCAATTCTACAATATTCTTTATTAAATAAATTAAAAACAACATTCTAAAAATACATTATATCCTGAATTTATTGTGCCAAATACCTATTTATTACTTGGCCACACCGAATATTCGGGAAAGGGACGAATAGGCCTAATTCTTAATATTCTCTGCATCCCTAGTTGGTATTATATATGTATGAAGCCAACCAAAACAGAATTCCTCCTGAAAATGCTAAAAAATTATTGTTCTTGCATAATAATTTCAGACTTTGCAATGATAAATTATATGTAACTTTATTAAATACACCTATGCAACTTAAAATTGGGTAAATGTTAGAGGATTTTTTGATAATAAATGTACTGTAATGTAATTCTGCAATATTCTTTGTTAAATGTATATTTCAAAGCACATTTTAAAAAATATTATCCTGAATATATTTGGCTGAATATTTGCTTAGTATTCGGCAAAATGGCCGAATATTCGCTACATCCCTAGTTGTTAGCGTCACACTCATATTATCATTCTTCGTTCATAATATCAATTTTTATGAAATCTTTAGTAGTTTATGAAAAATGCAAATGAGTAATTTATTTTACCCAGCAAACATCTGAAAAATATCTTCAACATTATCTTTAAAAATAATTGCACTTTCATAAACTTCATTTATAATTTGTGCCCATTTCTAAACTTATAGGAAAAATAAGAATAGCTTGCCTAATTACAAACAGCCGATAAAGACAACATCCCATCAATGTGAAGACATTTTAGTCACAGTCAGGGTTGCGGTGATTTAAATCAGTTGATTAAAATCACTGATTTAAATCGCGATTTAAATCAACTGATTTTTTTTTTAAAAAATCAGATTTAAATCAACTGATTTTTTTAAAAAAAATCAGATTTAAATCAACTGATTTTTTTAAAAAAAATCAGATTTAAATCAACTGATTTTTTTAAAAAACATCACTGATTTAAATCACTTTATTTTAAAGATATTTAAAATAAATAAAAAAATAATTAGTAAATCTGCTTTAATGAAATAAAATTATTCATGTACCTTTAAATAGTGATTTTAAAATATTTTTAAATGTATATTTAAAGAAAGAA
Organism: Araneus ventricosus; assembly: GCA_013235015.1. Lineage (NCBI taxonomy): Eukaryota > Metazoa > Arthropoda > Arachnida > Araneae > Araneidae > Araneus > Araneus ventricosus. Next base: position 91,019 of record BGPR01003908.1, read on the forward strand.
TATGCAGAATATAAAAAAAATATTTTATTGAATTGATATAACTAGAGTACTTCCATATCTTTATTTTTGAGAACACAAGGCAAATTAGATTTTAAATAGATCTCTAATGAGCAACACAATAAAATGCAAAATATGAGATGCTCCTTTTTTATAAAATAAATATTGTGAAAGGATCATGTTCACAAAGAAAGAATATAGTAAAATGCAGCGAGTTTCATTTTAATATTGGAGAGAACTAAATAGTGTTGGGAACAACAAAGTTTTTATATTGCAATATTGTTCAAATGCAAGATAATTAAGTAATAGGGTAGATGCTCCACTTTTGGACACTGCACCAGTTTGGGCCACATTGAATCTGCTTTTCCAATAATTATTAGCTAATTAATAATTAACTAATAATTTTAAACTAACTAACGAGAAGCATTTCAATACTTTAAACAATATTTTACTATTTTCACTACGATTGGTTCATTTTTCTCAAACATGCGACTTGTAAAAAAATTAAATGTGTGATCATGTATTATATACACACAACTGTTAAGGTTTTTGTTAAGGAACAAGTATTTGCAGTTTTTCATCATCAAGCTCTCAGAATTAAATGATTAATCTAAAACTGATTATACTTAGGGTTTATGAGGTAAGCTTTCTTTTTATTCTGCTTTCATATCAAAATTAATTATTTTTAAGATTAAATGGGTGGTGGCCAAAACTGGCACTTTAAATTTATTATATGTGCCAGTTTTGGCCATGTGGCCAAAAGTGGAACATGTAATGTTCCAGTTTTGGCCACATAACTTCATTATTGCGTTTTTAGCCATTACATAAATTTAGGAATATCTGGATGAAATAAAATAAACTAATTTAGTTTTGTTTCTAAAATAAAAGCAACCGATTTAGTTTTGTTTCTAAAATAAAAGTAACTGATTTGGTTTTGTTTTCATTTTACATAATAATGGTTCCAATTAAAATAAGAAGGCAGTTAGCATTTCCATAAATAGTTTTGCTACTCACCATCTAAAGTTGGTAATGCAGTTAAGACCATTCAAAATGAATGTCTAAAACATCTCCATGTTGAATATTTACCTCACATTTATGTTAGAAAATTTCAACTTGAGGAACCTGACTCGAGTGATAAGGAATATTCTTTTATATGCATGGATTGCTCTAATTTTTAAAAAATGATTCTAATGAATTTGATTAATGTTACAATTAAAAATTGTAAAAATACATATTTATGGATATTGTTAGTGAGTATAATAATGCACATTCTTGATTTGTAAGATTTAAAAAAAATCTATACTTTTGCAATGTAAGTTTATTACTCTCCCCATTTTTTGTTTCATATTTTATCAAAAAAAAAAAATTACGCGAGTATATGCAGTTTGTATTTTATCAACCAAATTAGATTATTGTTTGTATCTTATCAACTAAATTAAATTATTGTTTGTATTTTATCAACCAAATTAAATTATTGTTTCTGCATTCCTGTTTCCTTTTTTTAAAACTGAAATCGCATTAGGTAAATTTTATTACATATCTTTATAAATTCATCAAAAAAAATCGCATTTAAAATAACAGAAAATAATGCACTAAACTACATATTGCATAAAAATTCATTAAAATGTCTGTTAAAATATAATACTAGTGTGGCCAAAACTGATGCAAGGTAGCTAAAACTGATGCAAATTGGGTTAATTTATTTAAGAATTCATAACTCAAAATCTAAAATATTCTACAGAAAAATTTTATAACTAGCAGAAAGCCAATAAAATTTGCTAAAGAATAGTATAAATATGATTTAATATGCTTTAAACAGTCATCCACTGTGAAGTTTCCATTTCAAATTTTCTCTTAATGTGGCCAAAACTGGAGCTTCTACCCTACATATAAATGCTTCAAACGAAATACAAACATCTACACAGTGTAATTTAAACTATGATCTATACTTATAAAAGGGAATGTTTTTGTGTGTGTGTGTGTGCACGCGCGCACAAATATTTTTTAAATAGTTGTTACATGTTTGAATTAAATTTTTTAAATTTGTTTTTTTTAAAAGAAAGTACAGCTTAATGACTGGCATGTTGTTATATATATGTATATAATTCTATGACTGCAGGGCTCATTGTCTAATATACAAATGTTAATATATATAGTCTTAAAAAAATCATTAAAATCAAAAAAATCTTGATTTAAATCAAAAAAATCGGATTTAAATCAAATAAATCGATTTTTTTGAAAAAAAATCAAAAAAATCGACAACCCTGGTATTCATAGGGTGTACAAGTTCCATATACACAAAGAATCTGATGGAATCGAGAGTGAACCCATCATGTTATAATCATGAAGCTGATGTACAGCCCTTTAGCACATTAACTGGCAAGCGATATACCAATTGTTTTATGCATTTCTGATTAAATAGGTCACAAGCAATATAATAAATATCTAGGTTATTTATTTTGGCCCCTAGACTTGGAAGGCATGTATATGCCAGCAGCAATAAATATTCAAACAGTACATTTCTGTGCCTCAGAGGTAAAATATTTTAAGTCCAATTTTGATGTTTTTATCACATTTGCATTATCCAGACATGCATCTTTAGATGGGCAAAGTGTCGTAGCTGTACGTCATAAAGAACAAAAGATAATCACTCTAAAAAAATTAATTATGGATTACAATACAATGTGTTCTAGAACTTCTTTCGATTCTCCTGTAAAACGTTAAAATTGTTACTTATGACAGTTCACCTCTGACTTACAGATTTAGTTAAAAATACATGCAACTGGTGTATAACATGGCAAATACCAAGATTACTTGAGAGTATAAGGTTAGGCTCACAGAGAGTGGATGTGTTGATGACTTTGAATTGGAAGCACACAGCTTAGTCCCAATGATACATAATAGAATAAATATCATGTTTGAAAGTTCTTTTAGCAACAGAAAAACATTTTTTAAGCCTGACTTTTTGTGGAAACATTGTTTAAGAGTCGCACATTACGAAAGAATCCAAATTTGAAGTGTTTAATAGAAAATTTTAATAAAACTCGGTGATCTTTCTGATATGGTCTCTATGCAAGATATAAAGAAATAATTACACCTATGGTCCATAATCTTTAATTTTTAAAAACATCTTTAACTGAGACAATGAATGATTTTTAAAAAACTGAAGAGAGAATATAAAATACACATTCGTTAAAATAATAAACGCGTTTCACTTACTTCATGTAATAAAAAACGAAATCAAGTATCTTTGAAAAATTTCATACAATTAATTTGTAATTTTGATAAATATGAACAAAAATATTTCTCTTTTTTTTGCAGAATTACCTTCATTGCACAATTTGTAATTGAAGTATACACACATTACGAGTACCACATTTTCACACACAGAATAATAAGTATATATATTGTATAAAATCTCTCGAGCAATGTAATAATTAACATTTGGTAAATTAGTATAATAAACGGTCACCTAATTGCTAATTTTATGTTTTAAACAGAATAAATAATAGCAAAACTTATATTAAATACCTTTGATTATAATATTTCCATTTCGATGGCGATCACTTTAAATAGTTTCCAAAGCTCAGAAGAGAACTTTTTAAAAGAAAATGTTCCATTTTAATTTAGAGTGTTCCTCTGTAACTGAAAACTTTTTGGTTCATCATTTTACTTGATAAAAAAAAATGTTGGAACAGATTTTGATTTCAGAACTATTATTATTATTTGCAGGGAAACCAGCAAATTAGACTTCAAATCACGATGAAAATCGCTTTTGGGTGAAGAAATCAGGATCTTTCGGAAATGAATGAAAAGAAATATTTTTGCCTTTCGAATTTCTCGACTGCATTGAACATCCGATAACAGAACAACCAAGGATTGCATTAGCTTAAAACTTAAGATTTAACATATTTGCTCTGAAAAGAGTCATTTTTAAATCTCCAGCTTAAGAACCAGAGGAAAACTCAAAAATCTTTCCTTAGCAATGCAATCAAGCAACCTCCTCAGCTCTGAATCACAAGAGTATTTATAATAAAACTAAATTTCCCGCCTTTTAGTTTGGAATGTGAGGAGAGAAAAGAAACAAAACAGAAACTCAGCTGCAGACTAGATATAAATAAGCCCCAAAAATCATATTTATTTTCATTCATCAAAAATTCCTATTAGGCAGCACATACATACAAAAAAATAGTGTTCTTAAAAAGCAAATCATTATTTATAGTTGCTATTTAGATAAAGTGAAGAACCAGGAATCATTTTCATCAAAAATAAAAGTACCTAACATGGAAGTTATAAGCAATAAAAAGTTGTGTTGTGATGCAAAATTACAAGCATGCAATAACTAACCATTAATCAGGTATTTTAACCTTTTCTTAAATGCATAAACAATAAAAACAACTAAAAAAGTGATAACATAATTAATACTCATGATAAATAAATACATTAAAGACAAGACTGTTATTAATAACTTAATTTAAAATTGAATCTGATAAAATTATTACTATTACCAGTTTTTTTTTACGGTTATGAAATAAAATTTAAAACATGAATATGTCAAGCAATACAGCATAGTTACTAATTCACCAATAAAATAATAAAAAAAAGTGACTTTAAACAAAAGTTTGACAACAAATAGCAATATAGGGTATTGATGTTGTACTTGCTGCACTAAGTGCAGAAAAAATGTCTTGAGATACAGACAGAATGTACTTTTTTCAATCAATTATTTGGTTTAACCATAGTTATTTGAATAAACTATTTCAATGCAAAGTTGATTTATATCCAATAATTTAAATACAAAACAAATGACGACCAATCAACTCATTTATACTTTCCCAATTATTCTCTTTACATAACTGAAACAGCGGTACTTCACTAATCCGTGAAATAAAAACAAACGAGCATACGAATGTTAACAATTTTTCCAAAGTTCTTCTATCGATTCCTCGACAGACACATCAAAATCACCGATATAATAAATTAAAACCAACGAATTAGTGATCATGTTTATGATGTCAAGAAAACAAGAACTGATAAACAGCATGATTAATTTAAATTGTACAAAATTCAGCACTGGCGGAGATGTCCATGTAAAAGCTTAATAAATATCAGAAGCATGTGAACAGAGCAGATGTGAGACTATTCCAGCCCAAGCGGTCTCCCACCTCTCATTCAGAAAATGTAAACAAAGCAGTGTTCTTAGTACCAGATGAGACCAAAGTGCAAGAAACATAATTCGAATTAAAAATTCTATTTTACCTGATGTTAAGTGAAGTATTCCATGATAGCCGATAAAGCCAATAACAATAAAAACAGCCAATATTTTGGCATTGCGAGAATTTATATGCTTAACAATTTCTCGCGGATCCTTCACAGTCATTGTCTGTCAACAAATAGCAACATTGCCATATTCCAATTCATTTTGACCGAATCAGACCTTCAATAATTTAGCCCGTCTTCTGATGGCAATTTTCATTTCTTTTTTGATTACGGATTGAAAAGATCTTTGGAATGAATACGGGATAATTGCCTTTGTAGCTGAAAATCCCAAAAAACCCTTTTTTCATATCAAATTAAATCAAATCAAAATCCAATTCATTATGTTGACTGGGGAATTATTATTTTTACATTCTCGTATACGAAGTATACAAAGAGAAAGTATTATTAAGAAATCGTCAAAAAATGCGAACTCGAGATTTTGACGAATCTCCACGTTGTTGACCTCCCCGAGTCCGAAAAACACAATTTTTGAATTATGTCTGTCTGTGAACACGATCACTCTAAAACTATTAGAGATACAGGGATGAAATTTTGTATGTGATCTTTACACATAATTTGTAGGTTTCTATCAAATTTTGGACAAAATCCGCCAACTGGAAGTCTGTCTGTCCGCGTTCATGTGAACACTATAACTCAACAACTTGAATAGCTAGATGGATAAAATTTGGAACACAGTTTTATCATCTTGAATGTAGGTCCGTATCAAATTTTGGATCAAATCCGTCGAAGGGTTGATTTTCTGTCGGTCTATAAAATAGCACATTTTTAATCGCAATAACTTCTTAACAAAATTATTTAGGTAAATGAAATTTGGTATACGGCCTTCTTACCTAAATTGTAGTTTGTGTCAAATTTTTGTGTCAATCGGTTAAAAAAAGGGTGTTCAAATTGCATAATTAATTTTTCTAATCCGATTCTCCATACGCACTGCCCAGATAGCACGTAAGTTTGCAGCAAGTTTGATTTTGACTTGTCATGGCAAAATTTGACGCTTCAAACTTGAATCGAACTTGTAGCAAGTTCGATGTGACAAATAGCGCCCCCTCCTTTGCAAATCAAACTTGCTGCAATTTTGCAAAACAAGCTTCCTGCAAAGATAGCACAATAAAGAGATAATTATCTTTGTCTCTGTTTTAAAAAACATCCGATTTTTAATAGCATCTCCTAGACCGTAATTCTTTTTTTTTTTTAATTCAATAAATCAATGATAATTTGTGAAAAAAATAACTTTTTTATAAAAAAAAATTTGAAACATTTTCAATCTTTTTACTAAATATATCACTCTCACTTTAAAGAAAACTATGTCGCCTTTTTCTTAATGTTGAAATTTTAACGTTTATAAACAAAATTAAATCTAAAAAACAGTCAATGTTTGTTGAACAATAATAACTAGACATTTTGTCCCATTTTAATGTAATTACTTTTAACTCTAATTTCATAATTTATTCTACTAGCAAAAAGTAGTTATTAGCGAAAATCGCTCTCTCTTTGACTTCAAATCATATTCTCAACTCAAAAAATTAATGAAATCCAGAAAATAGTTAAAAATAAATCGTATACGAATCGAATCGAACGATGTATTAGCGAAATCTATCTTCTACTCACAGAGTTCAACTGGCTCAATGGTAGCGTCTCCGCTTCGGAACCGGGAGGTCGCGAGCTCTATCCCAGGTTGTGTTCGTGTTCTGTTTTTGCTATAATTTGCAATGAGTTTGACACGGCAAACTTGCTGCAAGTTCGTTTCATGGTGACTCACAAATTATCATTGATTTATTGAACTAATAAAAAGGAATTACGGTCTAGGAGATGCTATTAAAAATCGGATGTTTTTTAAAACAGAGACAAAGATAATTATCTCTTTATTGTGCTATCTTTGCAGGAAGCTTGTTTTGCAAAATTGCAGCAAGTTTGATTTGCAAAGGAGGTGGCGCTATTTGTCACATCGAACTTGCTACAAGTTCGATTCAAGTTTGACGCGTCAAATTTTGACATGACAAGTCAAAATCAAACTTGCTGCAAACTTACGTGCTATCTGGGTAGCAGTGTGTGATAGATACGTTTTAATCGGTTCGCATCTATTTGAATTTGATTCTTTACAATCACTATTCCCAAACAGCAAAGAAAGGTTGTCTAAAAGATTTCGGAAACCTTGTCGTCGGCAACGGTAAAGGGTTCCCAGATAGCAATTTTAGTTTGCAGCAATCTTGCTCCGCGAATCTGTAAGCTTGCAACAAATTCGACACGACAAGAGTGCAAGCTTGAAACAAGTTAGTCACCACAAATCGAACTTGAAGCAAGCTTGTTGCGTCGAACTCATTGCAAAACAGAGTACGAACACAACATCAGATCAGATCGAATCCAGGAAACGTTAACGTTTCCTGGACTTGTTGCCCTAACCATTCAGGCAGCTAGACTCGAAGAGGAGGAGATAGATTGGGCTAATAGATCGCGCATACAATATATTTTGAACTCTTTCCTTGAATTCATTAATTTTTTAAATTTTGTGTTGAGAATATGATTTGAAATCAAAGAGAGAGCAATTTTTGCTAATAACTACGTTTTGCTAGTACAATAAATTATCAAATTAGTGTTCAAAAGTGATTACCTCTAAAATGGGACAAAATGTAAGTTATTATTTTTCAACAAGCATTGACTGTTTTTTAGGTTTAATTTTGATTATAAACGTTAAAATTTCAACATTAAGAAAAGGGCGATACACAGATAGCACGTAAGTTTGCAGCAAGTTTGATTTTTACTTGATATTATCTTGTCATGGCAAATTTGACGCTTCGATGTTGTAGCGAAACTGCTGCAAATTAACTAGGCAGAATAGCCACCCTCGCTTGCAAAACAAGATTGTCACAAGTTTGCCGTAGCGAAAATAGACAACTAGCGCCACCCCTCCTTGCAATGCAAATTTGCTGTGAATTTGTCATGACACATTGACTGCACGATTGCAAAATCAGTTTGCTACAAAGATGATAAGAGACACTAAAACAGAGAAAGAAATTTCTCTGTTTTAAAAAAATCCGATTTTTAATAGCATCTCCTAGATCTTCCTTCTTTTTACTAATTCAATAAATCAATGATAATTTGTGAAAAAACTAACTTTTTTATAAAAAAAATTTTTTGAAACATTTCCCATCTTTCCCAGATAGCACGTAAGTTTGCAGCAAGTTTGATTTTGACTTGTCATGGCAAAATTTGACGCTTCAAACTTGAATCGAACTTGTAGCAAGTTCGATGTGACAAATAGCGCCCCCTCCTTTGCAAATCAAACTTGCTGCAATTTTGCAAAACAAGCTTCATGCAAAGATAGCACAATAAAGAGATAATTATCTTTGTCTCTGTTTTAAAAAACATCCGATTTTTAATAGCATCTCCTAGACCTTAATTCTTTTTTATTAGTTCAATAAATCAATGATAATTTGTGAAAAAAATAACTTTTTTATAAAAAAAATTTTTGAAACATTTTCCATCTTTTTACTAAATATATCACTCTCACTTTAAAGAAAACTATATCGACTTTTTCTTAATGTTGAAATTTTAACGTTTATAAACAAAATTAAACCTAAAAAACAGTCAGTGTTTGTTGAACAATAATAACTAGACATTTTGTCCCATTTTAAAGTAATTACTTTTGAACTCTATTTTCATAATTTATTCTACTAGCAAAACGTAGTTATTAGCGAAAATTGCTCTCTCTTTGACTTCAAATCATATTTTCAACTCAAAATTTAATGAAATCAAGAAAACAGTTTAAAATAAATCGTATACGAATCGAATCGAACAATGTATTATCGAAATCTATCTTCTCCTCTCACGAGTTTATCTGACCGAGTGGTTAGAACGCCAGGTTTAGTAAGCGATAGGTGGTGAGTTCCATCCGAGGTTGTGTTCGTACTCAGTGTTTGCAAAGCGTTTGACGTGACAAATTTGTGGCAAATTTTCCGCGTGGTGACTTCGAAGCTGACGTTAACGTGCTGCAAACCTGTTTCAAGCTTGCACTCTTGTCATGTCAAATTTGTTGCAAGCTTGCAGATTTTGCAGTGCAAGATTGCTCCAAACTAAAATTGCTGTCTGGGTATAGTTTTCTTTAATATGCGAGTTCTATATTTTGTAAAAAGATGGAAAATGTTCCAAATTTTTTTATAAAAAAAGTTAGTTTTTTCACAAATTATCATTGATTTATTGAATTAATAAAAAGAAGGATGGTCTAGGAGATGCTATTAAAAATCGGATGTTTTTTTTCAAAACAGAGACAGAGATTATCTCTAAGTGTGCTATCATCTTTGCAGCAAAACTTGTTTTGCAATCGCGGTGTGAAATTCGTCAAGACATCTTCACAGCAAACTTGCTTTGCAAGTGGGTAGGTCGATTATGCTTTGTTACTTTGCAGGAAGTTCGTTTAAAAGTTGACACATCAAGCTTGTCATGACAAGCTAATATTGAAAGAATCAAACTTGCAGAAAGTGTACATGCTATGTGGGTTGACACAAAGGTTTCCATGACAAGGGTTGAACCTTTCGGCAAGGTAGCGGAAAGGTTCGCTGGTCAATAAGAAACAACCCAGATAGCATGTACACTTGCAGCAAGTTTGATTTTTCTTGATATTAGCTTGTCATGACAAACTTGTTGTGGCAAATTTGTAGCAAACTTCCAGCAAAGTAACGAAGCATAACCGACCAACTCACTTGCAAAACAAGTTTGCTGTGAAGTTGTTCTGACAAGCTTCACACCACGATTGCAAAAAACAAGTTTGCTGCAAAGATGACACACACACTTACAGATAATCTTTTGTCTCTGTTTTAAAAAACACCCGATTATTAAAAGCATCTCCTAGACCGTCCTTCTTTTTATTATTTAATAAATCAACGATAATTTGTAAAAAAAATTAACTTTTATAAAAAAAATTGAAAAATTCTCCATCTTTTTACTAAATATAGAACTCGCACTTTAAAGAAAAACTATATCGCCTTTTTCTTAATGTTGCAATTTTAACGTTCATAAACACAATTAAACCTAGAAAATAATGGATGTTTGTTGAAAAATAATAACTTACATTTTGTTCCATTTTAAAAGTAATCACTTTTCAACACTAATTTCATAATTTATTCTACTAGTAAAACGTAGTTATTAGCGAAAATCGCTCTCTCTTTGACTTAAAATCATATTCTCAACTCAAAAAATTAATGAAATCAAGAAAACAGTTTAAAATAAATCGTATGGATGAACTATCTATTAGCGCAATCTATCTACTGCTCTCAGAGTCTAGCTGGCTGAGTGGTTAGGACGACAGGTTTAGGACGCGCTATGTCGGGAGTTCGAATCCGAGGTTGTCTTCGTGCTCTGTTTTTGCTATAGTTTGACTAACTCGTTTGCGTTCACTTGTTTCAAGTTTGCACTCTTGCCGTGCCAACCTTGCCGCAAGCTCAAATAGCTATATGGGAAGGTTTTTTGTAAGGTTTCCCCAAGCTTTTATTACCAGCTTGTTTCAGGCCTTTCAAAAGGTTGTTAAGAGCCCTCCTTCGGAGGACACAATAGAACCACCTTCCCCTCCGAAGCCGTACTCCTACAGAGGGGCCCAACCTCCCTTTTTTCACCCTCTCTTCAAAGCCGTACTCTTACAAAAGGGTCCGACCCCCTTTTTTATCCCTCTTCTTATGACGTCATCTTAGTCCAATTTATAGCTATATGGAAAGTCAATTAATTAGATCAATCAGGAATCTTAATTACTCAAAGCTTAGTTATTAATTTCAATTAATTTGTTTAATCTAATTTTTATTTGAACTTACTTGTGCGATTTCGTTGTAGATTGTGACAGAATTTCAAATTCCTCCGAGCCGGGGATCTAATCCGCGTTTATAGATTTGGAAGGCAAGCGCACTAACCACTATACCGGACGGGGCTACATACGGTGGGACAGGTGGTTCATAAAAAGCGTTCATACGTAAACCTTGCGGCAATGGTTTCCGACACGGTTTGCGCGGAAATGCTTTCGCGGACAGCCTATGGAAAGTGAAATGGCAACCTTCTTTGCTATCTGCGATAATCTACAAAGAAAAACCTTCTGATAGTCATTGGATTCCTGGTTACAGTAGGTTCGAATTTTTTTATCTACGCGGGGGGAGAGGAAACATCACCTTTTTGGGGAAGTATACGAGAAAGTTTAGGGGAGACCACTCCCGCTGGTTTTACTCGTCTCTTTATTATTTCATGAATTACTATCGGGCAAGCGAACAACAATGCACGCTGTAGTAGGTTACGAGACTCAATCGAAATAATATAATATTGGAAATACAATAACAGCAAAAATATGCGCACTTTACTGAAATTTAAATTGTGTTCCATTGTTGAAATTTAAATTGTGTCCCATTGGATTTGTTTTAAAAATTTAGTTTTAGTTTCCTGTTTTGTTTCACGAGGGCTGTTTAGGGATAGTCCTCGTATTTTTTAACAGTGGTCAAATGAAGAGAACATCGCCTGAGCTGTTACACCCGCTCAAAACTTTCATATTCATTATAGGACACGTACCAAACCCGTTTGCATTGCGGAATCGAGTCTCAAACTCCCGATCCTTCGGTCCCAAAACCGAGACTGCCATTAAGCAACAAATGCGGCTCCGGTTTCTTTCCAAGGCAGTCTGGCAAAGTGTCTTTATTACATATTTGCCCATATAGCAATTTTAGTTTGCAGCAAAGTTGCAGCGGTCTTGCTTTGCAAGCTTGCAGAAAGTTTGACACGGCAAGACCGTAAGTTAATAATAAGTTTTTAGAAGCACCAAAGTCGAACTTTCATCAAACTTGTCATGTCAAGTTCATTGCAAACGAGTAGAAAAAAAGAGAGCACGCATACGAATCCCGGAACTCTCGGTTACCAACCTGTCGCCTTAACCAGGTTGCCCGATGAATATTTTTCGGGTAATGCGTGACTATTTCTCGGATAGAAAAGTGGTCTTTTCTCATGATGATGAGCAATGGACTTTTGGGGCAGAGAGAGGGGTCCCACAGGGCTCTTGTAGTGGCCTCTTTCTCTGGAATGTAGTCTTGGACACGGCCTTGGACGTTGGTCTCCCGGAGGGCTGCTTTCTGCAGACCTTTGCGGATGGCCTCGTCCTGGTCGTTAGGGGCCTTTCGAAAGAGGATCTTGCAGCAAAAGGCACGATGGCTTTGCAGAATTTAACAGCCTGGGGAGCTTTGCATAAACTCACTTTTAACCCATCTAAGACGATTCGCCTACCGATTACCTATGGGGGCAGGCTCTCTCTCAATGACCCTCCGCTCATTACGATGAATTCCACTGTTTTACAGGCCTCTGGGGGATGTAGATATCTGGGAGTCTGGTGGGACAGTGGTCTCACGTTCTCGGAACATTTCAAAAGAGTTAGGAGACGTGTGGACGTGCTGTCCTACCGACTCTCAATGGTTGCTGGCAGATTTTTTACTCGGAGAGCAAAACTTTTCTTTCGTATCTACAAAGGGGCTCTGGAGCCATATATACTATATGGATATGGTGCTTGGGGAAACCGTCTTTCACTGAAAAAAGTTCGTGATTTGCTTAACAGTATCCAGCGGAGACCCTTGGTCAAGATTACGCGGGCATATCGTACCACCTCTACTACCGCGCTTCAGGTAATATCGGGAGTCTTGCCCTTGGACTTGAAGGCTCAGCAAGTTTTTGCTAAGTTTCAATTGTTTATACTCAGACAGAACAGTCGGGTGGGCTCTCTGATTTTTAGGAGCCAGGATTACCAGTGTAACCAAAACCGTTATGACCATCATCCTCTGGCATGGCGGCCAGTTCCGTTCTCCAGGAAAGAGCCTCTTGGGTTCGACCTGGAGATTTTTACGGATGGTTCTAAACTGAATGGACAAGTTGGTTCCTCCGCAGTAGTTTTCTACCATGGTAAAGAAATTCAGCATTCCGTATGTCGTCTTCCTAATCACGCCTCGGTCTTTGCAGCAGAGATTACAGGGATGGACATGACATTGTCTATAGTACAGAGTCTGACTGTCTGGGATCCTGTTAGAATCTATACAGACTCACTGTCATTACTTCAGGCCCTGCCTTCCACAATTACTGTGGATCCAATGGTCTGGACTCTGAAAGAGAAGTGTATAGAATTAATGGCCAAAAGGAATCTACAGTTGTTTTGGGTCAAAGCACATGTGGGGGTCACCAGAAACGAGGCTGCTGATCAGTACGCGAAGGGGGCCACCACTCGTTCTTCAGCGGACATAAGGATACTGAAGACAGTATCTGACTTTCGGCGGGAAGTCAAGTCAGAATTAATTTCTATGTGGCAAACGCGTTGGGTACAGGCTGCAACGGGTCGGCAAACGGCGAGGTACTTTCCACTGGTGGACTTTGTCCCAAAGTTATGAAACTCAAACATAATGCAGATTATCACCTGACATGGCCGTTTCCCGTATTATTTCAAAAGATTTAATTTCTCAAATACTGATATTTGTCGCCGGGGGGGGGGGGTTCGGGGATGCGAATTATTATGTCTATGAATGTCGGTACACCACTGACTTACGTTCCAGACTCCAATTCGATCCAGCATATCCACCTTCACTGTTAGAGGTTGAGTCTAATTTGACAGTCCTTAATGCTCTTGTGGCTCGGGTCGCCTAATTTGTAAGGTGTGTGGTTGAGCGTTAAAAAAAAACAGCTTTTTCCAACCACTGCCCTAACTTCCTTTGGGTGAGTGTCGTGTCGGATCCCAGCCTTCCAACAAAAAAAAAAAAAAAAAAAAACTGGAGGAATGGTTTGTGTTGGTTTTGTGTTCTTTTGATGCTTTAGCTTTTTCCTTTAAGGACTGGACTTTCTTGGAGCATTGAGCTCTGCTGCATTGAGTGTTGCTGTTTTTGGGCATGGTGATATTTGGCGATCAATTCCATGGTCGATATACTTTAATGATACAGTGGAGTGGAGGTGGAGATGGACTGGATATTTGGCAACCCGCACTACAATTGGTGTGGGTTGAAGTTACGTATGGCCCGGAGGAGTCGGTGGATGATGTTGGCTGCCCGGAAGGGTTGGCGTTTTCATTGGCCTAGTGGGGTCGGGGTGGGAGTGGCCCAGTGAGGGTCGGTGACGAGCAGAGGATGATGACTACGGGCACGCGAGTGTTTCGACATAGCGTGCCCCTGGTTTACAAGTTCTGGGTCGGGCGTCCCGAGGACGCTGAGTCGGTTCCCCTGGCTGTGTTGGCGCTGGATGGTAGTTAGCTAACAGACCCCTACCATTCCTGTCCTCGTTGACGGAGACAGGGGAGGGTGTTCTGTATTATATCTATGTCGCCTTAACCACTAGACCAGCGAATACTCACGCGGGCGGCGAAGATATCGAGGATTATCCCAGATAGCAATTTTAGTTTGCAGCAAAGTTGCAGCAATCTTGCTCTGCAAATCTGCAAGTTGGCAGCAAGTTTGGCACGGCAAGAGTGCAAGCTTGAAACAATTTATTGCAAACGAGTTAGTCATCACGCGTCGAACCTGCAGCAAGCTTGTTGCGTCAAACACATTGCAAACTATAGCAAAAACAGAATACGCAGACGAACCTCAGATTCGAAACCCCGACAACCCGCTTCCTAAACCTGTCGTCTTCACCACTCAGCCAGAGGGACTTCGATTGCGGAAGACAGATTGTGCTACAGACAGATTGCATCTACACGTTTTATTTTAAAGTGTTTTCTTGATTTCTTTAATTTTTTGAGTTGAGAATATGAATTTGAAGTCGAAGAGAGAGAGAGAGAGAGAGAGAGAGAGCGATTTTCGCTAATAATTACGTTTTACCAGAAGAATAAATTATGAAATTAGGGTTCAAAAGTAATTACTTTGAAAATGGGACAAAATGTAAGTTATTATTTTTCCAACAAACATTGACTGGTTTTTAGGTTTAATTTTGTTTATCAACGTTAAAATTTCAACATTAAGAAAAAAGCGATATATAGTTTTCTTTAAAGTGCGAGTTCTATATTGAGCAGGGATGGCGCGAGAGCGGGGACCGGGGGGTCAGGGTCACTCGTCGGGGATGCTGTGCCCCTCCGTCGGGGAAAAATTTTGTATCCCGCCTGGGAAAATTTTTGTACTGGGTATTCAACCGTAGTTAATAAATAATAATCTGGCGAAAATTTGAGACCAATTTCATTACATTCGTCCCCCCCCCATACAGAAGGTCGTGACCTCCTGTCGGGGAGACCGTGAAACTATCGTCATTCCTGATATTTAGTAAAAAGATGGAGAACTTTTCAAAAGTAATTTTTTTTAATAAAAAGACCTAGTTAGTTTTTTTCAAATTTTAATTGATTTATTGAATTAATAAAAAGAAGGACGGTCTAGGAGATGCTATTAAAAATCGGATGTTTTTTTAAAACAGATACAAAGATAAAAACCAGAACTGTATCCAGGTCGTGGTGTGTAAGTGATTATAGAATAAAATTAAATATATTTATCGTTTTACATAGCAGTGAAAAGAATATGTGAGCAGCTCCGGAGATTTTCAAGCTTAAACACCGCTTGTTTTTTCATGAACAAAATGACATGTAGTATTAAAATGCGATTGTATCAACCTTGCTGCAAACTTGATTTGCAATTGTGGTGTGAAGTTTGTCATAACTTCACAGCAAACTTGTTTTGAAAGTGGGTTGGTCGATTATGCTTTATTACTTTGCAGGGAGTTCGTTGCAAAGTTGTCTCGTCAAATTTGTCATGACAAGCTAATACAGTAAAACCTGTTCTAATTGTAAGGGTTTCATTAATATATGAGGTTTTCAAATGTATCTATTTATTATTTAAATTACATCAATTGTAATAAAAATATTATCTAATATTAACAAAATACCATAAAAATATAATATTGCAATAATTACATTTTAATAAGTGTCACATTTTAAAATTAAGCTTTAGTTAAATTTTAAAATTACAGAATAATAATAAGAATTATGGAAACATATAAAAGTTATATGTTTATAGGCATTTTATTTTAATAATTTTGCTTTTGGACAGTAAATAGAAATAAATATCATAGTAATTACTTACTCTAAAAAATGATAATCTTTACTCAAAAGCTACAAATTATAGGAAAATAAGCTTATTTGCTAAATTTACATTTTAAAATAATCCAGCATTGTTTTCTGCACATATCTTTTATGAATAATTCTTCGTTCCGTTAATATTGTCGTATTCTTCAAAAGTTCAAACATTTCAGCTTTCCCTGACTTAAGGCAAACTTTTCGAGTTCAAATACTGTATCTAAAAAGGATCCATACGATTTAATGGAGACTTCTTGTCTTCATTTCGGAAATGTCTTCATTTTTATTACATTCATCATCGTCACTGCTATCATTTTTCATGTGGCCTTTGAATTATATCATTCACATTATCGATAGGAACCTCTGTTAAAATATCATCGTCGATTGATATGAATTCTTTCGCACTCGTATCGGAAAAATTTCAGTTGTTTAACAAAATTTGCATATCACGCACATCTATATCTTTAGTTGATGAATGTTTTTCGATGCAAACATTTGCAGGTAAATTGGCCTCAACGAAACATTTTTTAATTGTCTGTTTGCTTATTTCTTTCCAAGCTTTCGATAATCACAACACTGCGTCAAGAACCGTTACAGATTTTATTACATCACTTGCATTTGATGCTGTTGTCATATAAGCTAGTAAAGATTGCATTAGAAATTTTTGATAATCTACTTTGACACAACGAATAATTCCTTAATCCATAGGTTGAGTAACGCTGGTTCTATTTGGGGGAAACCAAGCCAATTTTATGTTTGAAAGTTTTATATGAGGGTGGCAAGTGGTATTATCTAAAAACAGCAATATATGCCTTCTTTCATTTTTGCATTAAGAGTTTTTAATCATTCTTCCATTATTGCAGCAGTCATCCATGACTTTTTGTTCGATTTCCATATTACAGGAAGTTTTTTTACGTCCAGATTTTTAAAGCACCGGGGCTTTGCAGCCTTGCTAATTACCAACAATTTTTCGATTTCGCCAGTCATTTAAAGGCACAAAAGAGCACTGTGAGACGTTCTTTTGATTGTTTACCACCGGTACATTTCTCTTTTTTAATATATAAAGATTTTGTTGGTAAGCCTCGAAAAAAATCACACTTTCATCGGCATTCGCAATATTTTGAGGTTCATAGCCTTCAATGAGCTTTTCAATTTTTTTAATCCACGTATTTACATTACAGTCTCATCCGAAACGTCCCCAGCTTCACCACAGACCGCTTTGAAAGATATCCCATGTCTTTTTCTGAAACTTCTAAGCCATCCATTTGATGCATGAAAATCAGTTTTTCCGCAATATCTTTAGCTTGGACTTGCAATACAGGTTCAGTTATCGGCAGATTTCTGAATCTTCTTGCATCTACAAACCACTCCCATACAATTTCATTAATTTCTTCGTTGTCTGTTTTCCCTCTTGGTTGAGCCATTTCCATTCAACCATAGTTCAGTTATTTCGTTATTAAATATTTGGGTAAACAAGAGTATTCCCCCCTTCTTCAAAGTCGTTCCTACAGAGGGGTCTCTCCTTCCCCCTTTTATTATCAAGAAACAGGACGGTGGGCTGCCTTCCCCTTATTCTGACCGCATACGAGGAGTGTACTTAGTTATTTTTAAATGAAATTACTTTTACTATCCAAGGACATGTAGAGGAGAGCACGATCCGAACCCGCGATCATAGGAACCATAGGCGCGTAGGCAGATCACTATACCAGCTCGGAGCACAGTGAGGAGAAGAAGAATAGAGTTTTCACTTCGTCATTGTATCATGAGTCGTAAATGTGCCGTATCAGTTTCATAGCAAACTTGCTTTGCAAGGGGGGGGCGATTATGCTGTGTTACTTTGCAGGAGTTCCGCTGCAAATTTGTAGCGCCAAGTTTGTCACACAATATAATATCCAGAAAAATCACACTTGTTGCAAATGTGCATGCTATCTGCACTTTTCATGATAAACTAACGTTGCACGTTTCATAATAAGTTTCGCTGCAAATTTGTCGAGCCAAGTTTGTCATAACAAGATAATATCCAGAAAAAACACACTTGTTGCAAATGTGCATGCTATCTGCACGTTTCATGACAAAGTTGCTTTGTAGGGGGTGATCTATTATGCTGTGTTACTTTGCAGGAGTTTCGCTGCAAATTTCTTGCGTCAAGTTTGTCATGATAAGATAATACCAAGAAAAAATCAGACTTGCTGCAATTGTGCATGCTGTCTGGGGAAAAAACTGCACGAGGGCACGATGAATAATTCTTGTTCCCATGAGAAAACACATCAGTATCAAAGTAGGTGGCCAGCTACCACGGGTGGTTTCACCACAAGGGTCCCCTCGCAGGTCATTAGCCAACGGAGTACGATATAATCTGTCTTGTAATTTATGGCTCATCACGAACCTTCAGAAAGATTTCAGAAGGAAAGAAGACGCTCAATATGGACCCAGATAGCAAACAAGGTTGCGGAAAGGTTGCCATTTCACTTTCCATAGGCTTTCCGCGCTAACCGTTTCGGAAACCATTGTCGCAAGGTTTAAATAGGAAATCTTTTTATGAACTACCTCAACGACAAGGTTTGAACAACAAGTTAGCGAAAGCATTTCCGCGAAAACCGTTTCTCGCCAAATTGACGTAGGAAAGCTTTTTATGAACCACCTGTCCCCTCCTGTGTAGCTCCGTCCGGTATAGTGGTTATTGCGTTTGCCATCCAACTGTATGAACGCGGGTTCGATCCCCGGCTCTGAGGAATTTGAAGTTTGGTCACAATCTACAATGCAATTGCACAAGTTCAATTAAAAGTTAGGTTAATCAAATTAATAATTAAGCTTTGATTAATTAAGATTCCTAATTGATCTAATCAATTAACATTCGAGATAACTCTAAGATGATATCAGAAAAAGGGGGTTGGACGCATCTGTAGGAGTACGGCTTCGGAGGGGAGAACAGGGATTCTATTTTGTCCGCCGAAGGAGGGCTCTTAACAACCTTTTGAAAGGCCTGAAACAAGCTGGTAATAAAAGCTTGGGGAAATCTTACAGAAAACCTTGTTTCTTGTTGACTAGCGAACCTCTCCGCTACCTTGCCGAAAGGTTCAACCCTTGCCATGGAAACCTTTGTGACAACCCTTTACCCTTACCGACGACAAGGTTTCCAAAACCTTTTAGACCAGCTTTTTCTGCTATCTGGGCTGACGAATATTTGACGAACTGTTATTTTCTAGGCAATATCAAAAAATCACAAATACCCTAATGAATACTACTGTCAAAAATGTGTGATTCATTCATTTAAATAAAATATACGCAAAAAGGTTTTTTTTATTTTAATTTCATTTCTTTTTAATATAATTCTGCGAGGTTTTATTTTTTAGTTCTATATACTGTCAACAGATGGCGTCATCTAAAGCTACTCTAAAAACTCTCACATATATATGAACTACCTTCCCCACAAAGGGGGTATCACCACACTCCACTCTACTCGGGGGAAGTGGAGTCTTCACCGGTGATCTTCGAGATAAGCAGGTAACGCTTCACCGCGCAGATCACCCTACCCCACCTCGTCTCTTATTATATCACATTTAGAACTCCCCCCATCGCGGTTTAAGAAGTCTTTTTGCAAATCACCCTTCCTGTTGTGATATGAGTTCTCGAATGATAACATCGCTTTTGTAATTCGAAGCTTCGCCGGGAACTCAAAGAAGCAAGTATTCGGTTTTCTCTTTGATTGACAGAATCGCTGTAATTGTTTGAAAAAAGAATAGTCGCGGTAAAGATCCCATACTGTGATTGCACCGAAAACTGCGACTGTGATGTCGAAGGATGACTTCTGTGATTGACTACTTTTGATTTTGACCCGTGAACTCAAGTTCCAACATGTATTTCTACAAATATCCAAAAGAAATTTTTCTGGTGCCATCTGTTGGCAGTATAAAGAACTAAACATTAAAACTTAATAGAAAGTATGTATATTAAAAAGAAATGACAATTTTTTTGTTTAAATTTTTTAGAACACTTTACATATACTTAATAAGACTTTTTGAAAATTAAAAGTGTGATTGAAATAACAGTTATTTATGATAGATATTTACAAATATCAATAGCAAAAATATTTGTTACTCGAAAAATCGTGGATTATGCATCCCTATATTATTTGCTGGGATGTTGGACTCCCGCTTTGAAGATTCCATTGACTTTAGCATTACACCGGAATTACGTAGTTCCAGCACTTAAACGTAAACAAATAAAGAAGAAAACTCGTCCACAGGGTAAATTCAACAGATTTTTCTTTTTGTTATTTAATAACTAAAAAAAAATCTCCAAAAATATTCATCCAGCTACCATAATCTGAAAAACAGCAAATAAAAGTCTTGCATTGAATGAGATGGGATAATTACACGCGATATTTTTGTAACTTCCAGTGCAGTTAGATTTCACCACAATTAGTTCTCCTCTTGTTTCCCATGCAATTATTGTTAAAACAAGAGGAAGTGTTTTCACTTTGACGTTTTCATATTATGGCGCGGAGGACAGTGAAGAGCATCGAGTATGCATTTGGACCTCCTCCACACAGATTTACAATTTTGATATCAAGAACATCGAATTTCATCTCTTTAGCTCTTTGCGTTTTTGAGTTATCACGTTCACATACCCACGAATAGACACAGTCAATCCTTTGAGTGATGTTGTCCAGAACTTGATGCATATGGACGAATTTTCTGTTTTGTTTATTTACATTAAAAACCTTAACAACCTACTTCCGGTGTAATGCTAAGTCAATTGAATTTTCAAAGCGGAAGTCCAAAAGTAATGCAAATAAAGTCAAGGTTTTTAATGTAAGTAAACAAAACAGAAAACTCGTCCATATGCAATTTTGGTGCAAACACCACGTACTAATTTAGTTATCGTGTTCACCGACAGACATATATAATTTCAAGAATAGTTTTTCTGACTCAGGTAGGTCTAAAATGTGGAGAATTATGAAAAGATCGAGGTCGAATTTTCTGACGATTACAATACTTTCTACAAATTGTACACAAGAAAGCAAAAATTACTTATAGGAAAACACCTTGAGACGCTGCCGCACCGAATGTCCCTCAGTCAATCAGATAAAAAAAATTAAATATTAAATGTTCTTAAGAAAAGGCGTTTTTAGAATTTCTACTTCATCCTTTTGAAACACTGAATTACCAAATTGTTGCACGAATTGCGTTTCACCTAAACCGGGAAAATAACATTTTTTCTTCAATGCGCTTTTACTATGACCATATTATTTCAGTCCTCTTTTGGTCGTTCCTTCTACAGAGGAAGAGCAGAGCAGACAAATCAGGCAGTCTTGGATAGTTGACATTTTTGATTTTGTTGACATTTTCAGGATATGTTCTTCATGTAAACTATTAGACACGTGTTTTTTTATTTTTGCAAAAAAAAAAAAAAAAATCCTATAGTTTTGGGGGTCCAAAACTGAAGATCGTCAATTATTTTAAGAAAAACATACCATTTTACGTAAGGCAATACTTTTTATGCCAAGAGTAAACCATGGCATTGGCAATTATTTTGTGTTCTTCTACTTCCACACTGACTGTTAGGACATAAAGACTTATGGTTGACATTTGGCACCAAGGCCAAAGGTCATTCAAAATTCGACGAAAAAAGGCTTTTTTCTGAAACTTTGACCGTCAAAATCTTTTGCCAACAGTGAACCACAAAGGTATATATTTCAGAGAATACATACTAATGAGAAATACCGAAAAAGAGCAAGACATGTGTGGTTGACTTTTGGAGTACAGAAATATTTGACCTTGAAATTCCGAAAAACACAAAATTGCATGATTTTAGAGGTCATTCACTGCTTGTGCCAAGAGTGACCAGGTATGAAATTAACTGGAAAAGAAGCCTTAAGTACGACAGAAACAAAATCAATTCACAGATCTATGGTAACTTTTTCAAGTTTTATGTAATGCGGCTCTATACTTTGTGCTGAACATGTGTTTTGTGGCACTTGTTAAAACACATCGATTGCTTTTATTTCAGTATTTATTACTATTTTATGCAAAAATATTACATTAAAATTTATTTAACTAACTGAATTGCTCTCTGAACATAATATACAATTAGAACAAATTGAAAATTGAATACTGACAATACCTCCTTTTAAACTCCTCCTTTATATTATACAATATTATACTTTATATTATACCTCCTTTATATTATACAATGCTATCTGTGTAACAGAAGGAATGGGCTTGTCTAAAGTAAATTATTTAACAGCTAAAATATTTATGTTGCAACAAAGCATTATCGATTCTGTTTACTTGTTTGTTGATGATGTTGCTTCCCTAGAAAAGCATTTAACTGCTGGGAATCATAACTTTACCAAGATCAGCATCACCTTGGACAAAGTTAGTTTAGTTATACTGAAAAACTTAAAGCATCCACTGGCAGATCTCCCATTGCAGCAAATGAGCCTATAAAGCTCGCAAATACTACTACAATTCTGATTGTGTTTAGAAGAGGTTGGGCACTTTCAAATAGAAAAATAAGACGTTTCTCTTACAAACAAGAACTATATATTTATAACATCTTTATGAAAGGAAAAAAATCTGGTGTAAAATCCTCACCAGAAAATACAGTGAAGGAAATGAGACAACAGATAGATCCTACTGGAAGAAAATGATTTCAACCTTTAAAGTACTGACTTCTTCACAAATCAGAAGCCTCTTCATCAGGATGTCAACTCTGCATAAAGGTGGTACATTAAAACCATCAAGTCCAGGTCTGGAACATATTGATGTCATTAATGAAGATTTAAATGATATCACTGAAGAAGTAAGGAAACTTTTAAGTTCATATTATATTATTATTATTTAAAGTATATTACTTTACCATTATAAATTCTATATGGCAGTATACATTAAATTATAATTTTATATCAGATATGAGTTATATATACATTACTTTCCCTTCTTTACAGGAACTAGAATAACAAGAAGTGCAGAACTTGCTTACAACCCACGAGCCGATCCAGAGAAGAAGAGAAGTTTAAATATTTATCCAACCACATCAAAAAGAATAAAAAGTATATATGATGAATAAAACGAAAGTATCTCTACAGACAATTTTTTAGAAAGCCATGAATCACACAAAATAACTCAACAATTAAGCCGAAGTGATTCCATTCAAGACATCAAAATGAAACTTCAAAAAATACAAAGAGTAATTCAGGAGCATTTGTATTTTGCTGTGTCCTTTGAACAGGACTTGTTTCACATTGGTAAAATAAAAAAGATTGAATGTGCAGACATACTTATGAAGTTCCTAGAAAAAAGCGCGGGTAATTTCCGCTGGCCAAAAAGAAATCAAAAAGAAAAGGTGAATATTAAATTCATTTTCTATGTATCTGTACAACTATATGGAAATAACCCATTTACTATGCACATTGATCAAATAATTATTGCTTATAAATGCTACAAGAAGAATCGTTTGGGAATATGGAAATAAGGACCTCTTGGCATTCGATGAGCATTTGCAGTACTCAGTTTTCAATTTGTTCTAATTGTTTATTATGTTCAGAGAGCAATTCAGTTAGTTAAATAAATTTTAATGTAATATTTTTACATAAAATAGTAATAAATATTGAATTAAAAGCAATCGATGTTTTTTAACAAGTGCCACAAAACACATGTTCAGCACAAAGTATAGAGCTGCATTATATAAAACTTGAAAAAGTTACCATAGATCTGTGAATTGATTTTGTTTCTGTTGTACTTAAGGCTTCTTTTCCAGTTAATTTCATACCTGGTCACTCTTGGCACAAGCAGTGAATGACCTCTAAAATCATGCAATTTTGTGTTTTTCACAATTTCAAGATCAAATATTTCTGTACTCCAAAAGTCAACCACACATGTCTTGCTCTTTTTCGGTATTTCTCATTAGTATGTATTCTCTGAAATATATACCTTTCTGGGTTCACTGTTGGCAAAAGAAGATTTTGAGGGTCAAAGTTTCAGAAAAAAGCCTTTTTTCGTCGAATTTTGAATGACATTTGGCCTTGGTGCTAAAAGTCAACCATAAGTCTTTATGTCCTAACAGTCAGTGTGGAAGTAGAAGAACACAAAATAATTACCAATGCCATGGTTCACTCTTGGCACAAAAAGTATTGCCATATGTAAAATGGTATGTTTTTCTTAAAATAATGAACGATCTTCAATTTTGGACCCCCAAAACTATAGGATTTATTTTTTTGCAAAAATAAGAAAACACGTGTCTAATAGTTTGACATGAAGAACATATCCTGAAAATTTCAACAAAATCAAAAATGTCAACTATCCAAGCCTGCCTGATTCTTTAAAAAACTGGCTCTTAACATGCTGCTCAATAAGATAGTCTTTAATGTGTCTGGGCTCATTTTCAAGTTTAAGATGTATGGTAAGACCTACGTTCATCATCTCATTTTCTGTGGTTTTTATAATTATAGTAATTAATAATGCTAAAACAATCTATCCGTGTTGCAAACACCGGTCAATCTACAATGTAATATTGCTTGGTATGTGTATCTCTTCTTGCAGAAATAAACTTTGAATATAGTAATTTGAAATTTGTTAGTATGTCAAACCAGATTTACAAACACCAATAATTTGACATGTTATTATGTTGTTTGTTGCATTCTATTTGGATTTTTTAAAAATGATCGAATATCCTGAAGTGACTCATAGAACTCATATTAAATTAAAGAAAAATTTTAGCAGAATTTTTTAGGAGCAGATAAAAAACAGTCCAATACTTGATTTGAAAAATTTCTTGACCGATAAAATAGATACAACTGATGATCTTCCTGATAAAGTTTTCATCTACCAATGTAATAATTTTTTGCATAAAACTTCAATTTAATTTCTTTAATAATAGAAAAATCAGTAATTAAAAGGATTCAAGTATCTTTAAACTTCTGTTTTAAAGATGATACTTTATCGAAATCTAATTCCATTATTTAATCAATTTATTTATTTTTCAATTGAATTTATTCTTTCATATTTATATTCGTTTATGCTTTTATAACGACAATAGTTCGAAATTTGTTGAACCAATTTTTAAAAATTTTATTTAATAAATCAATAATTTCATAAACCTTATAGGAAGAGTAATCGGTTCTCGTTTCTTCTTATATGATTTACAAGAAAATAATTTACTTCGAATGGTAGCTAAATGGAATCTGCTTCTGAATTGATTGCTCGCTTTTTCTCTGACTTTTACATTACGTCTATTTTAAAAAGAAAAAATTTATAATAATTTCAATTTATTCATCTTAAGTAACACCCAAGGAACATTCTTATATGTTAAAACGACTCCCACCCACCCCAAATAGTGAAAATGACTGCGTTCTGAAAGTTTTTATATTTTGCTGCGTATCTTCTAAACTACTGAACAGAAATAGCCGAAATTTTGTACAGAGGTGTTTCAGTCGTCTCTTAATCGATTGCCGCCAAAGTTTTCTATGCGTTCTTACTCACAAATTTTTAAGATAAGAATATAAAGATTTATGAAATTTATAATATATTACTTTAAATTTGAAAATATGCACAGTTTTGCTTTTTGTTATGTAGCAGTTTAATGCAATGCAAGAATTATTATTATCGAGTAAATATTTCTGCAGATACGTACAGGGACGTGGCGAGTGTCTCACATCTAGGGGATGAGAAACAAAAAATACTGACTCTAAAGATGAAATTTGCCGACTTGAAAAACGACTACTTTTGATGCTGTCTAATATACATAGTATTCAAACTGGGATGTATAATATCATTTTCGATAATGAGGAGACTTAATATCCAGGGTTCACGAAGGACAAAAGATTTACCTTCAAAACTCACACTGAAAATATCAAGAAGTTTAGATCAGCAAGTTAGAAGAATCGGCAAGTCGAATGATTAGCAGTAAATACTTTGCATATTCAATAAAATATGAATATTAGTACTTAATAATTTTTAACTTCGCATGTATGAAACAAAGTATACTTCTTCATTCATTATTTTGAAACCAGATATATAGGGCAGCTTATATAAAAATTCCAGCTGAATACCGTCGACATTCAGAAAGTTATCGGCATTGTAGCGAGCCGGATTTCAGTTTCACTCTAAGAGAAAACAAACGATGAGAGGTTTTCCACAAACCTATGCTTCTTAAATTTGAATCTTCGAATAGTTTTATTGAATATTATTAGGGATGAATATGCTGAATACCCATGCATACTTTATAAATTAAGCACTCAGATTAAATTGCATTTCGATGATTACTATTCGAAGATTCAAATTTATAGTATATCATTTTTGAAAAAACCCTCATCATTTTGCTTCCCTTGGAGAACATCTTAAATTCTTCACGCTGCAATGCCGATATCTTTCTGAATTTTAACGGTATTCAGCTGGAATTTTTATATGAGTTGCCCTGTATATCTGGAAATACATCTATATTATGAAAGAAAAATTATATAAAGTATTTCTCACATACGCAGTTAAATATTATTTACTGCAGATACGCCTATTTCCTTGAATATTCAATTTACTTTGAATTTTAATATAAAACTTCGATGACATATTGCCACATATTCTGTAAGTTTCGTGTAATTTGGTTATAAACTTTGCATGTTATAAGCAGAAAAATATCTGAAAAATTTATGCTTTTTGAAGAAAACCATTATATTCCCCCCAAAATATGTAGCATTTTTATGAATACGTATATAAGTGCTAGCTCACAATAAACAAAAGCATGAAATAAAGTTTCAAATTATTATCAGGTTTCTGTGAAATGGGTTGAGCCCATATCACTTTCTGATAAGTCACCTAAATTCCTTCGTAACCAAATTTTCCACTGGAAAATATGAGTTCTGACGATTGTATGTTCCACGATGTTCAATAACTGACTGTGAACCATTGTATACTAACTCCAAATTTTTGGACACCATTGTATAAATAATATACAGACATATAATATATAAATAATAAGTATAATAACCAATCCTTAGGCGATTATCATGTAATGTCACTAAACTTTTATTCAAACAAGTGGAAGATAGTGTCTGGAAATGGACCGTAAGAGCTTCTTCCTTTGGTCATTTTCGATAAAATTTGCTTTTGTTGAAAATAATATTACATGCAAGATTCATTGCGGCACCATACACAATTAAAAAACTTAGAAAGTAATGACATAGGGAATAAATGATGCGCTTGAGACGTATTCAGAAAAATTAACAGTAAAGAAGGTGTGGGGTCCAATTGGAATCAATCTTGCTAATAAACAGTCCAAACTCTTGACTTTTTCATATCCTAACGCAATGCTGTCCATTTGGTGCCTCGTAGTATAGCGAAGAGAACCAAGAATACATTTTGGAAGCATTCCTTTTTTCCAACTTGCATCAATATTTAATAAAGATCTTCATTTCATTTATTTATTATTTTTCTTTTACAATTTTCACCTACCCACAACAGGAGTGACGTTAGAATCCGCATGGTCTACCCGACAGGGGGGACAAGACCTGCTATACGGGGAGGGGTGTAATGACATTGGTCTCAAATTTTCGCCAGATCTTTATGTACTAGTTGAATACCCCAATCCGTGAAAGGGGTACAAAAAGTTTCCCCGACGGGGGGGGGGGGGGGG
>BGPR01003909.1:19942-30004 GCA_013235015.1 Araneus ventricosus
AAGAGACTTCCAGCGCTATTAGCACTAGATATTTTAAGATATCTCCACGATGTTGCGACGATATTCTGATCTTGTTCTAATTGGAAGTAGCTTCAAATGGAGTATTAATCCAACTTTTCTTTGACATCTCAGACCTCTTCTCAAGTAGTCCCATGTTATACGCACGGTTATAATTGAATTTCAAGACAGAAAACTAAATAACAACCGATGAGACTTATTCCTCCAACAACCATTTACTTGTTTCATTTAGCGGTAAAAATAGAGCTAAGGATTCTTTACTTTATAATTACACTCTTTTTCTTTGCATTAACACTAGCTTTCCCTGCGGAAATGCTTCTGCAGATAGACCAAATCTCAACCTAAATAATATCATGGCTTGTATATAGTAATAATTAAACTTATATCTGTTACAACCCCTTAACTTCTAAACGGTGACAGCTTAGGCCATAAATTTGGTGTCTAGGTATAGTAAAAAGGCTATGCGCTATTCGATGAGACAACTTAGAATGCCATCTATCGGCAAATTTTGTAATTAGCGGTCTTATCTCGTAATCGGTGAAAGATACGAGAACAAAGTCAATTAGAGAATTGTGAAGCACTCTCGATTTAGTACGAAAAGATATCTTGCGCACTTTAATACTCAAAACAGAATGCAAAAAATGGACATTTGTTTGGTCACGATTTCGAAAATTATCATGTCATAAAGAGTGGAAGAAAGAAACTGAGACACGACCCTGACTTCTGGATCATTTATTTATTTTGCTCAACTGCAAATTGCTCTCCATTAGCCACTATACACATATGCACTCTGGAATTGATTTCTCGCTGCACATTGTGTAACATGGCAGGTGTTACGGAAGTAGCACAAACCAAACAAATGTTCATTTTTTGCATTCTGTTTTGAGTATTAAAGTGCGCAAGGTATCTTTTCGTACTAAATCGAGAGTGCTCTACAACTTTCTAATTGACTCTTTTTCCTCGTATATATATATATATATATATATATATATATATATATATATATATATATATAAAGAGTACGGTTTTTAACGAGAATCCAGCAATTACGAGTGATTCGAAACCGTTAAAGAGCTACTGTTAACGATACAAAAAATGTGTTTATAGGAAGTAAAATGAGTAAGCTTTCGCTATAACGTTGACGCAAATGTCAGGGGAAACATTTTTTCTTTCGCACTTTTTCAATAATTGTTTTCTGTTTAACTTGACAAAGAGAACAGAGGAAGACGAAATAAATGAAGGAATCAGAAGGATTTGCTGAGAGCATCGCATATTATTATAAACGTTTTAGTAGTTTTATCAAACGCTTTAGTCTCAGAAATTTCTGCGTTTATTTAAATACTGAGTTTTGTTATCTAGCCTGTTGGAGCAAACCAAGATTTCACTGAAATCTCTGCTAAATTTAAATAATGATTCACCTTTTTTCAAAAAAAGTGAAATTATTCAAGATGTTAATTCAAAGAGTTAAGAAAAAATACTTCTGAGTCCCTGACTCAACAGAAAGTAGGTTCAACCAAAAAATAATACAGCTTTTACAAAATTGAAAATAGATATTTATTTACAAACGCATTATCCATGAATTTTACATCGGAACTGAAACTTGAATGGAAAATGCCAGGTTCACAATTCTTAAAACAATATATATATAGGATCATATTTAAACTTTGTTTAATTAATAAATTTTTAGTTTTTAGTTTGCATTTTTGATATATATAAGATATAAAACTTCAATATATCATAGGTGGGCTGCTCTTCCTGACGAGCGGCTTGCCATGATATTTTTCATATTATTACATTTTTTTTCTTGTGTGTTTTGATATATATATATATATATCCAGCAATGAGCTTTTAACCAGTGCTGTCTGTTGTGTCAATCCACATAGTCGACAACGTTTAAGCAAAAACCGTCCGCTTTCGATTTGTATTTTACTAAAAACGGTTCTGAAGAAAAAGGAAAAAGTGGTAAATAACGTTTATTTGATTCTTAGCATTCTTTATTGTATTTTACTCTATTATATATCTCATAGCGAGAATCCGTTATATAGAAAATTTTCACCGCATTTATACATTATCGTTGTAACGGACTTTTGCTGCAATTAGATTTCCAGAAAGAAAACTAAATAATAACCGATGTATTCCTTCACCAACCGTTTACTTATTTCATTCAGCATGAGGTGTATAGATGGTTAAGGTTTGCTTTCCCTCGCTGCAAGAAGAAGAAGAAACCCGGATCCCCACTCCCACCCTCAATCTAATCCCTAGAGTGCAGTTTCTGAGAGATGAGGGAGATTTTAGATCTGTGAGGATAGGAGAAAAAGAAGAAGATAAAATGCTGGCAAAAAAGCGAAGCAGCAGCCAGTACACGATTTAAGCTGGGACGAAAGGAAATGGAACCAAACAGCTGATGGGAACCGTTATACGTAGTGGGACCAATATTCTTTCCGGACACAAATCCTCCCTTTTTCCAGAAGGAAATGGACTTTTCCAGTGCCTCTCCAGAACTTGCGTTTTGCGTTTAGTGATCAGGTGTAAGGTTTACTCAAAAAGAGAGCTGAAAGCAGGAAAAAAAGCCAGTCTGGTGAAATTTTTCTAGATTTTAAGATTACCTCAGCAGTTGACCAGCAGAAGACTTTGGTAATGTCTTTCGGATCTTCTGGTAGCAGCAGTCTCCATATTGAGGTTTCGAGTGACGAGAAAAAATACTCGAGTAAAGCCCTGCGATATTACTTTTAGAAATTCGTTGTTTCATATCGTATATTTGGTAATAAATAACGTTTTGCCGTTCTACGCGAGGAAATAGATTTGATCTGATGTTTTGATTCTAAAGTTTCGTAGGTCGTATATTTCTTATAGCCTTATACAAATACAATATATTTACCAACTCAAAAGAGAAACAAGGATTCAGCTCGGGTTTTGAAAATAGGTGCATATACTCTATTATTCGGTAAGTATTAAAGAAATATTTTAAAATTCAGTGTCCTTTAGTACAAAATAGGTTTCAAGTACTAGATACAATAATCTAAAAATCTTTTACCACTTCATTTTCACCGCAATACAGAAGTCATGTGCTTAAAAACGAAAAACTTGAATGCAGTACAACCCCGGTTAAGGTATCCGATTGATTTAAAATTGTCGTTTTCGATGAAATTATCAAAAACATTTTTACGATTTAATTTCGTAGCCTGTTTAATCAGCTTTCTAAAACTGTCTCGCTTTTTACTCTAGGTGAATTACAAATGGAGTTACAGCTGTTTTATTACCGAACTGTTAGCATTATTTTATGTTGCATAAAACCGTGTTTTCTGAGATGATATTTTTGAGGAAAACTGTCGATAAATAATGATTTCTCAAAACGTTATTCAAGTATTGATAGAAATTTTCTGATTGTTTTTCTGTAATATGTTGATGTTTCCTCTAAAACTGAGGTAATTAAATTAAAGTATTATTTTTAGTGCTTAAATATAAACGAAAAGCATTTTTTATGAAAAATTACCAGTTTATAACTATGTCTCAGCTATATCTCAAAACTATTTTGAAGTACGAGAATATTTGACATAACACAGATGATGCTAAAAATGTACTCCTCAAGGATTTATTATATTTGAATATGATTTGTTCCTATGGTTAGCGTAAGGCAAATATTTTAGTCATTTTTCTTCAATTTCAGTTTTTAAAAAATAGTATTTTGAAAGTTTAATTTGCTATTTTTCATAGTTTTAAAACATATGCAGTTGAAAAATTGAAAAATATATATATAAGTTATTTTTCAAAAAAAATGTTCCGAACACAGTCGGATACTTAACGTAACTAGAGGGGGGGGGGGGTGTTCACTTTCGGTTAAACGATGAGCAGCTATTATTATTTTTTGTCTAATTAAGGCATTTTAATTCTGAAATGTATTTAGATTAAAACGACTCAATACTCTAATTTTAGACTACACTTATATTTTTTTATTAACTTTCTGATTCCTGAGACTATTGGAATAGAAAGATCTCAAAATACGGGAATGCACAATTTACTCTTTCAAAGATCAGGGAAATTCAGTCTCCCCTCAAAAACCATAAAGACAGCTGGCACTGTCCGAATTCTAAGAAAGCCCCCCTTTTCCCCAAACCCATCTGGGCGAGCCGCTTTAACGAAGAAAGCGCGTGCCGCGGGTGTGAAATCAATCACACTTAATGAAAGGTGGTGGAAATTCACAGAGATATTCGGACGTTTCGGACGACCGCCGTCTTTTCCTTGTAGGGACGTTTGGAACGTTCCCGTATCGAATAACTTTAAAATTAACCCTCCGTCGGACACAATATTCGCACCTGACAGACACAGGTAAGCAATAACGTAATTAATATTGTTAACTAGCAGCTTTCGGCAACCAGCTTGTTCGCCGGGAATATAATTTCAAATAAATCTCTTATGCGTAATTTTATATTCCTGGTCCCCTTAACAAAGTCATTTTTAACTTCAACTTGCGATAGCCATTTAATCCGCGTTCTTTTCGTATCCGACTTTATTTTCTTATTCCTTATAAACAAAACAGTTCTCTTAAACGTATTACAAACTGAATTACTGATGACCTGTAAAAATTATTGATCTGCATTTTATGTCAACATTTTAGTCAGCCATTTTGTGTAATACATTAAGAAAGTAATTATATTTGAATAATTTTTTCTGCATTACGCAAGAAGTGTAATTTCCGTCCAAAAAAATTTAGACAGAAATTAATCAATTGTAATGAATTTAAAATTTCACCTTTATCGTTATCATTAAAAGGTTTTATACTTAATTCAGAAAATCATTCCTGTTGCTTCAACCGCTATTTTTCTATTGATTGCTAGATGAGCTTCCAAAATCCTTTCCTTCTAACCGCAAATGACCAACAATGGCTGCCCTATCATTGTTGGCCAATGAGCGCTTAGCGGCGTCCTCCTTCCTCCCTACCTTTGGTGGAAAAGAGAAACGGTCTCCTTGAACGACCTTGACCGCAGTTAATGACAATTTAAAACCTCGTAGAATTTAAACTAATTATTGCACAGTACTCATATTAATATCATTGGAAAGACAACTGTTTGCCCTTTCAAGTGGTATAAAAATCATTTTCATGCAATAGTTCTTTCGGAAGTTATTCTCGAAAATATGGCCGAAAACGTTCAAAATTTGCTTAATTTTTAAATAATTAAAATTTGAATAAAGAATTGAAAAAATGGCTCCGGGGTGCACATTCCCACCCTCCAAAGTATACCTGTACCAATTTAGTAGCTCTAAGTTCAACGGTCTGTTCTGTAGACCGCCAACAGACACACACAGAGAGATTTTGTCTTTTAT
Source organism: Araneus ventricosus (assembly GCA_013235015.1). Lineage (NCBI taxonomy): Eukaryota > Metazoa > Arthropoda > Arachnida > Araneae > Araneidae > Araneus > Araneus ventricosus. The sequence goes on from BGPR01003909.1 coordinate 25,283, forward strand.
TATTAGTAGAGATACGCATTAGTTTTAATTTTAGCATTCTCGAATTAATCACTGACCTTTTTGGAGAGACTTAAAAGAAAAAATAAGGGAATATAATTGCACAAATTCTCGCCTTCGTGATTATTTCCTGCAGTACAATACGTATTTTTTAGATTTGCGATTTCAGAGGCATTTCAGATACCCCGCGTTTAAGTTAACCCGGGTTCGGTTACTGTATCTTTTTATCTTTCAGAATTTACCCGTGGTTCAAATTACCAGGGCCTTCCCTAAAGTTGCTAAATCCCAAAATAGCTTTTAGTGTTGCTTCAAAACTATATGTTAATATAACTAAACTTGAAAATTTTAGAATTGACCAACTGCTATTATGTATCATAATTTAAATAATACATATTAATAGCTCGTTTTTAATATCATTATTGTTCCATTTAATGCATTTATTGAAATGAAATTCAATACAGTAGAGTTTCGATAATTCGAGGGACCGGGCCTATCTCGAACTATCGAAAACTCGAATTATCGAAATCATAAAATTTAATAAATAAATAAATGGAAATAAAAGCATTTTTTTAAATTTTAGTGTAGTATATTTAAATTAAAAATGTATATACATATTATTACATTACTGCTGATAGCAACAGGTTAATTATATCTTAAAATAATTGTCAATTGTTTTTTGGTTAAACACATTGCTCCTATATATCGATCTTAAATATATCCCGTTTTCTTCGGGAGGGGGCATTTCTGTAGGTGGCTTCGGGGTGCGCAGTGGACATATGACCCGTGGAACAACAATAAAAACCAGATGCAGTAATTCTTTCACATATTATATACGTATTGGTCATTATTTGGGAGCTAAACTGATTTTTTCACTAAAAAGGATTTATGGAAAAGTCGAAACAATCGATACTCGAATTATCGAGACTCTACTGTATTTACGACCATGCTACTGGTTCATTTTATCCTAATTTCGCAAAATAATATTAGTGATTTTCAGTACGGTATCAGTTAGATTATTAATTATTTTCCGCAACTGACGAGTAACTTTATTAATTTTAATCCATTATTATTTATAAACAGAATACAACATAAAGTGCAAATTATTCAACTTACGTATTTCACTATATCTGGCATGCTTGCATTTGTACGCTATTTGTGCTTTAGAATCGATTTATGAGAAAAGAAACAAAGTATTTCTGTGGAGTTTTTAATTCACAATAAAAAAATAAATTAAAATTTCATTTAATTCTTTTCTCTTTATATATGTTTGTTTAACTTGATTTGTTTCATATTTCTAATGATGGAATTTTAAAGTCAGTTTTTTACTCACTTCTTGATATGCTAAATTAAAAAAAAATTACACATTTGTATTCCTTATAGCATTAAATTATTTTAATATTTCAGGAGATTCATTATTAAATTGTAATTAATTTAATTAAATTTTAATTCTATATGAGAGGCAGCACTTGGTAGAAATTCAGAAAAAAATTAGTTTCAAAATTTCATGATATTTACAATAATGAATTATAAATGTACGACTAAAAAGTAGATAATAATTTTTATAAAAAGTTCTCTTTAGTATATTATTAATTTTATTTAAAAAACATTCCTAATTAATTTGAAAAGTTTCTTATTAAGTGCTTTAGTATTAAATCAGGTTGATTTATTTATAATAAGGAAAGAGCGAAAGAAAAGCTATTTTTTATTAATACAACCACTTTTGAAAGGCTTTGTAGATTTCAAGAAATCGTATATGCTTCTTGTTTCAAGAAAATAAAAGCCAAATCAAAACTAAAGTAGTGAGAATCTTTAATTAATCCTACTCTGTGCAGCTATATTATGCTTGCATCACTCATATTCTCGCTTTATTAGGGTAAATTCTGCACACTTTACAGTTAATAAGATAATTTACATTTTTTGAAGTAGGAACTTTTCTCAGCACATAAATTTTAATGAAATAATTATAGTTTTCAAACTAATTCTTTTTCATTTAAAAAATAGATCGAAACAAATTTATTTTCCTGTATTCATCACTTTCATGGATAAATATTTACACAACTGGACTTGGAAAGCAGGAAATCTTGCAGTATAGAGTTAACGTTAAAATAAGTATTTCATAAATTTAAGCTTTATTCCAACTCAATAAATACATTTTACAGCTGCTGTTACATTTCACGAATGGAGTCAACTTATACTGAAGCAATTCGCAACAATTATTCAGTGTCAATTTAATGATGGAATCTTTTGTACCCCTTGCAGGAGGATAAAGTATTGCTGTGTTAGCACAGTATAAAGCAACGTGCTGTTAAATGTTAGATGAGACGTAAACTTACATTTGTGATGTGACTTTGTCTATCTTGAACTGTCTACATTCGTAGCGAATAGAAACTTATAGCATGCACAGGGTTCCCACTTAAATAAGGGCCACGCCCTTTTAATTTCAGAAGGACGGCAGCTATAGTCATGAAAGTAGTGTCTAGGCACGGCGAAACGTCTATGCTCTATGTGATGAGACCACTTACAACGCCACCTGGTGGCAAATTTCAGAGTTAGTGTTTCTATCTCGAAAACGGTAAAAAATAGTGAGAAAATGTCAGTTACAAAGTTGTAGAGCGTTATCGATTTAGTACAAAAGTGCACGAAGAACAAAACGCTTAAAATGCATATTTGTTTGTTCTCGATTTCCGAAACTGTGACGTCTCAAAACGTGTTAAAAAGGAGAAAAACAATTAGTTATCACAAGATATCTTTATTTTTTGGTGTTCAAAGTGCTTTCCGTCATCTACAATACAAATTTGAGCCCTTATTTGAATCTCACTTTTGCACACGTTTAGCATATAGTTAGTACGCTAGCACAAGCAACAGTAATACGTCAGCGAAAGTCTTGCACTATTGGCGGAAAGGTCCATACTGCTGTTTGAGCTATTGCCACAGGGAAAAGTATAATGGGGTTATTTTTTGCCCACAAAATAACATTTCTCCTTTTGACCATGTCTTGTTACATCACAATTTCGGATAATGTGAACAAACAAATATGCATTTTAAGCGTTCTGCTCTTGTTATTAATGTGCACAAAGTGTCTTTTTGTACTAAATAGATAACGCTCTACAACTTTGTAATTGACAGTTTCTCTCTATTTTGTACTGCATTCGAGATAGGAACGCTAATTCTGGAGCTTGCCATCAGATGGCGCTATAAGTGAGCTCATCGCATAGCGCATAGCCAGTTAGACACTACTTTCATGACTATAGAGGTCGTTCTTCTGAAGTTAAAAGGGAGTGGCCCTTATTTCAGTGGGAACCCTGTATATATAATGCAGAAGATAATGTTGCTAAGAAATGGGATTCAACGAGATATACTAAACTTCCACTGCTATGCTCTTTTCGTTTTCAAGAATACTCACGTTTTTTAAGAAAATTCTTAGTAACTGATTACTGTCGTTCAGTGATTTCCTTATATTTCTTGACAAGTAAAATTTCCTTATAAGTAAATTTTAAAATTAACTAGCTTGTATTTGTCTTTTAACTCTTCTGATGTTCTATGTAAATGTTTTTATTCCTTATAAATAAAAACAAAACAATGCGAAGTAAACATCATCATCTGGTAATTAGCGAAACACAAAAATTGTATGTTTTAATTATTAGGCGGAAATTTGCTCAGTACACATTTGTTTAGTTTTCCCTAAAAAAACAATCTTTACATTTTGTTTAAAAAAAGTGATAATTAAGTTATGTAAGCTTATACAAAGAAGAAATCTTAACGGATGTTTTAGGGAACAGACTCTCATCTAAAATTGCATTCTCAAGCAATTAAAAACGCATTATGATCCGAAGAACAGCATTGTATTTAATGCATTCTTCTGTACTACGACTCATTGCCAAGAAGTAACGATCCAAAAAACATAAAACATACAGAAACGTAAAAAAAGCGGCAAAAAAAGGAACCAAATGTACCTTATGACTTACCTTTCTTTCTATTCCCCGTTGTCTGCATTAGTCTTTTAAGCTGTTAGAGATGTCTGGGAGTCGAGACGCTTCTGTCATATAAATGGAATAACTTAATGAAAAAGAAGGTTTTGTTTCTCCAAAGACATTCCTGGAGCAAACAAAGAAGATGAAACAATTTTAAACCTCTTTCTCTGGCTGCATTCCACTGTTTACTACGTTTTTCTCTTTATTTTGTGTAGCAAAGTGAAATGTTAAAAAGTTTCTTTAAAGTAACAGAAAGAAATAAGTTTTGTTACTGCAGCTGTATTAAAATTAATTACGAGGCAAACTATTCAGCAGATTCATACGAAGCGACGAATTAATGCATTTTTCAAGTGAGCTTAAATAATTCCAGGCTAATTCCTTCTGAAATTACAAGAACCTAGGTAGAGTTTCCGGTTCTATTTTGTTAACTTTTAGTAGCTTTTATAGATATAAATATTTTTCATAAATTTAATTTAAAGCGTTGTTTGTATAGTTCCTCACTTTGAAGAAAAATCAAAGTAACAGAAAGAATGCTAGATTAAAAACATCTTCCCGTGTTTTGAAATATGTTAAATAATTAGTTAGAAATAAACTGAAAATCTAAGATATATTTTTGCTTAGTCGCAAGAGAACTATTAAAGTATTCATATCGATTATTCACAATCCTGATATTTTATCAAACGCGGTTATGTAAAAGAAAACTATATAAAAATATTGTTTAATATTAAAATTGAAAAAAAATCGAATTAGAGAA
>BGPR01003909.1:30014-42134 GCA_013235015.1 Araneus ventricosus
AATGAAAAGCTAATTTCTGGAGTTTCAAAGTGATGTATTTTTGCTTAGTCGCAAGAGAACTATTAAAACATTCATATCGATTATTCACAATCCTGATATTTTATCAAACGCGGTTATGTAAAAGAAAACTATAAAAAATATTGTTTAAAATTAAAATTGAAAAGAAATTCGAATTAGAGGGAAAAGATTGTACGAAAATAATATTGGTATCACTGAAAAGCTAATTTCTGGAGTTTCAAAGTGATGCATTTTTGCTTATTCGCAAGAGAACTATTAAAATATTCATATCGATTATTCATAATCCTGCTATTTTGCCAAACGCGGTTATGTAAAAGAAAATTATAAAAAATATTGTTTAAAATTAAAATTGAAAAAATTCGAATTAGAGAAAAACATTGTACGTAAATAACATTGGTATCATTGAAAAGCTAATTTCTGGAGTTTCAAAGTGATGTAAAAATGGTATTTGTGCGATAATATGCACTGAAATTATTGAGGGAAAATATAAAATTTCAATTAATTTTAATTAATTGAAATTCTAAATAAAATTTTGGAAAATGCTTTCTTAACAAGCACCTACTACTCAAGAAGTCACTACGTGACAAATTTGGTAGCTCTAAATCCAACGACTGACCACCTTAGAACATTTTGAACGATTTTTATATCAGCAATTTCGCATGACTCATTTTACAGTCAGTATTGTTACAAACATGGAAAATCGCTTCCCAGCAATGTGAGTCTTATGGTTGGGAAGAGAGTTTTACAGGGATAAATATGGGATGGCTAGCAGTAGCCACGTCTGGTCCCCTGACCTTAGCGACTTGGCGACGAAGTATGGGATCTCAAAGGTGCTGGAATCTTCTCTATATCTTTATTAGGAGAGAAGATACGCTTGAATGTACTAGATCATTCCATGTGACGTCACGGCCTGCCGGGAAACTATATAAGGAGAGCGCTTGGATGACGGGGGTGTTGTTCGACTTGGATCGCCTTGGAGAGCAAACGTCTTGGGAGTTTTATCCGCTGTGCGAGCTAGTAAGGTGGTGAGCTGAGCGCTATTGAAAGTGCTGCTATTGCCTTTATTAGTTATTTGCTGATTGTTTGTGTTGCTAAATCTCAAAGTGCTTAACTGTTATTACCTGTGAATTGTTGTCTGTTTACATTGCTGATCTGTGCAAGAACCATTGTTCCCTGTACCTGTGCTACGTGTTTTCCTGCATATTTGTAAATAAACCTTCATTCTCCATTATCCGGCGTGTTGGACTGTTTAGACCATACACCCACAGAAAGACTTTCGTAACACTATCCAGCCTATAAACATTATCATGTTAAAATGCAAGGTGATTCAAGCTTCGGCAAACTAAACTATTAGAGGACGCAGAAAGCACAAAAAGCAAGACACAATCAGATAGGGATACATACCTCAAACGCTCCATGGATAAGCTAGAAGATACATGAAGATACATAAATAGCAAATTAGTGACGGGTGTAAGCTCTTTACACTTAACACTTCGACATTACCTGCACAGATACTTGCCGCGGAATGTTTCGTATGTAAAAGAGTTTCCATGCAAATTCACAAATATTTGCTGATGCTCTTTGTGTACAATTCTGCATACAATCGTGCCGAGATAGGATTTTCCGTTTTCTTCAACAACTCTACACACTAGGTCAGTGATTCCCAAGCTTTTCGGTTGTGCGGACCACCTGTTGTGTAAAACAGTACTTTGAGGTCCACTAACTAACTATATATATATATATATATATACAGGGTGCCCACATATATCGTGGTCCAATAGCTAATTTCTAAACCGTTAAAGATAGACATATAGTTCCAATTGGAAAAATGCTTTAAATGAAGGGAAGAATTATAATATATGTTTATTGAGTGAATAAATATATTTCTGAAAAAATACGAATTTTAACTTTTTATGCAGTCCCCCGATCCTATCAATCATTTTTAGTAAAATATTTTTGACACTCTATCATTTTAAACGAAAAAAGTCCCACTCTTTTGCGACTAAAACTGACCTAGTTATGGAGCTTTGAATATCGCTGACTTAGACCACTTTACACCAATTCAATACATTACATTACATTACACCGACTGCATCCTCGTGTTTAGAGCCATTTGGCTCCTTTCCGGTTTGGATGGATGGAGGTGAATTTTATTTTTTGAGAAGGGACAAAAACAAGTAACAGGTACAAGGACAAATGAAAATGAAAAAGAAGCATACACTGGACAGAACAACAGAGAAAACAATACAAAATAGAAAAAAATACGTAGAGGGGAAAAAATCATAAGTAGCCGGAAGTGTGTGTCAGTCTGTGTGGATGAGTGCTCAATTATTATCCTCTACAATGAGATTGTTCTCATCACATATGAAACGCATTAGAAGTCGAAGTCGTGTTCTAGAGAAGTTGTTCCTGAGAATGTGTTTTTCAACCACTGTAATTTGAGCCGTCTTGCAGACGATTCACCAACCAATGCGTAATAGTTCCTCGACGAGGCCACTGATTGGTAAAAATCGTGAAATTCAAAGCTCCATAACTCGATCGGTTTTAGTCGCTGAAGAGTGGGACTTTTTTTGGTTAAAATATTAGAGTGTCAAAAATATTTTACTAAATATGACTGATAGACCGGAGGAACCGTATAAAAAGTTAGAATTCGTAATTTTTTCAGAAATATATTTAGTGACTCAAACAACATAAAATATAATTCTCCCCTTTATTTAAAGCATTTTTCCAATTGGAACTATATGTCTATCTCAAACGGTTTAGAAATTAGGGCTCTTGGACTACGATAAGTGTGGACACCCTGTGTATTAGATGTCCTTATATGCTAGTAATTAGTGAATCTTACTGTAAAAGGAATAAAAATATATTGCTTTATAAAGCAGAAAACGAGTGAAAACTCCTGAAGCTCCCCTGACTTTGACTCTTGACTAGCATTTCGCGGCCCATTAATACGCTATCCGTTGGCCCGCAAGTGAGCCGCGGCCCATGGGTTGGGAACCACTGCACTAGGTGTATGTCCACAAAACTCTTGCATGTTTGCGAAATTTTTAAGCAGTCGGCAGAGTCCTTTAGTGTATCTCTGAAAGGACTAATGACTGAATGACTACTGCAGCATATCAACAGAACCGTCTGGCTCGTCCGGTTGGCGTTTCCAGTTATACCTTTCTATGTGATTTTGATATGTTCTTGTGTTTTTTATCTCTATGAATTTTGAATCATCCTGTATAATATGGTCATTCATATATCAATTAATTCAAACATGTATTCTTCCATTTCATAAGAGATTTTGCTAAAGTAATAACTAAGTGTAGTGGATCTATGACGTCGTTACATCTGCGCTAACCTGTTGGATTGAAGTTGAACGTCTTTATGACACCAAAGAACCCGCTTATGTTCCATCTTTCCAATGATATAGATGACAGTCTGATAGTATGCTTTGAATTTTCTAAGATAAGAAGAATGTGTAAATGACTTTTAGATGGCATCTGTTAATAAGCAGAAGGCCATTAAATACAATCCCCGAAATAACAACTTTCCCTCATTATTACCTATGAAATAATTATTTCTCATAAGAAATTGGATTTCGCGCTCTCTAATGAATTTCATGACGTTTAATTGACTGATTTTTAAATATTTCATAATTTTTTTATGGAAACACAGCATAAGCAGTTTTACACTTTTATTAGACCGTGGAAACTTTAATTCCTTTTTAGCTCGAGGATTCGAATTTTTCTTTCCAACGCACTCAAACGGATACTAGGCGAGAGCGAAAAAATATCATTGAATCATGTCGCCACGAGTTATTTCAATAACTTAGAGTTTAAGAGATTAGAAATCTGATTTCTTTCTCTGCGAGAAATTCTTTTTACACCGTCAGGCATTCGTCCGGATTTTTCCAACACTCGTTTTAATTACTCGTCTAAAGGAAAAAGTTAGAGCTAAGCCTAATCTCCAGTCATTAGCATGATCATTGAGAAAACTTTTAATTGAAACCAGCGGGAAAAAGAACGTAAAAAATAACGATTACTCTTTCTTTGCATTTTAGAATTCCATTGTCATTTGCATACATAGAACAGTCCTACTTAGCTTCAGGGCATAATTACTTTGAAACTTCTTACGACTTCTTTGGCCGCGGGAGCTTCACGAATCTTTGACTTTTACAAAGACAGAGAAGAGGGTAAAAAATATAAACTGGGAATAAGGCCAAATTTAAACGACATATTTTTCTTAGTGGAAAATAACTCGTAAATTTCTTCTCTAGTAAATCAGACATATGACACGTTTTCTCTTATCATACATTTATATATGCTTACAAAAAGAAGTTTTTGTTGAAAACTACATATATTAATCTGCTCGGTTCTTTTCTGGAAATGAGTTATGATATGCTTGCGTTAAAGGCTTTATTTGTAAAAGGAAAGTATTTTATCTGCTAACTGTTTTATTGCACGTTTCCTCTCTGTTCTAAAGCATACAGGATGAAAAATGTAGTAATAACTTAAGCAGACTTGATAAAAAAAAGTATATTCGGATGAAACAGCTTTTAGTGGGATAATTAATGTTAGGTACCAATTTATTTCTTATATTAAGATTTTATGATTCTTAAGATTCAATCAGATTTGCTTTTAATCACTGGTAGAATAACAATTGTTGTTCTATGAGAAAAAAATACATTAAATAACTTAATGAAGTGAAATACATTTATTAACTTAATGATAGAATTCGAACTAATATTTTCGCACGCCATTTTTGACCATTTCGACAACCGCTTCTAAGATGGTCTTCCATTCAATTGACGCCGGCTCCTCGAGCCAGCAGATGATTGGCCTAATACAATGAAATTAAAGGCTTAAAATTCTATCAGTTTTGATCACAGAAGAGAGGAACTGTTTTGTTCTAAATGTTAGTAGGTTAGAAATATTTTAATAAATATGACAGATTCAGAGCCACAGAGGGTATATTTTTTGACTTTATTAGTCTTACCCTCGACAGAAAATTTTTCCAAGTTGGAACTCCTATTAAATTATCTCCCCTAAGGGTCCCTTTATTGGTCACTCACCCAACTGCCTTCTCCCCCCCTTTAGGAACAGCAACCGGCCGAAATCCGCCCCACTAGTATAGAAGTCGCATGGCCGTTTACGGCCGGCTTAGGAGCCAGAGTGTTAATATTCAAAAATTGAATTGTTCACTGAAAAAACTTAAATGGTAGATTTTAGGTAGAAACCGCTAGGAAAATGTTGAGAATTACAGTATGTAAATTTTCAGAACATATAATGGAGAAGTGAAATTCAAGTACGAAATAATTTTAATAAAAGATTTTTCTAATTATTTTAGCTATTAGCAATTACTTATTATTTAAATTTCATGACATCCTTGCGCTTGATGCTTGCAGCAAAGAGATTTTATGATAGGTTCCAATTTAGTTAGCTTCAGTCTCAAGTCTCCCCGTTGTATTATATCCAGTGAATTTTTTCTTTTTTTTCCATTTTCGAATTGTCCTCCTTAATAATCAAATTGCCCCCCCCCCGGGGGGCGGGGGACCCCGGGGGGGGAAACATTGATTTAAAGCATTTATCCAACTGAAACAATATGCCTATCTCTAAATGTTTAGAAATTATCTATTGGCCCTTGATTAGGGTCATCCTGTGTATTATAATGTAAACTGCTGATAAATCACAATGACTCTAGGCACGGGAACGTGGTAGTAGTGTTATGTATATTATAATGTATATAATACATATATACACTATTATAATATATAAGTATATGCGTATGTACTATAAGCACTATTTAGGGTAAAAGTAAATATCGGAATTGCCGTATCAAACTAACATAATAATTTTTTCTGCTACTGTCTTAGAACATTTCACTACACATTTCATCTTTTAGAATATTTCAGATTTTAAAATCTTTAAAACCAAAAGAAATATGATGCGTTATAGCTCACCTCCAATCTAGACGAAGATTATTTGAAATTTAAAAAAAAAATTAATTTGGTTGGAAATGGTACTGGATTTTCTCGAATTCCTTCGTCAAAAGTATGATAAGTTGTTCATACTTTAATATTTAATTGAAAATATAATGTTGTAAAGCATTTCATTCTTGTGATGCTTACAGATTAGTAATCTTAATGATGGTTTTGCAATTTCAATAATTATTTTTATTATTGTTGCCAAATTACTACCTAATTACTTGATTCATAAATGCCTAAAACTTGTAGATACCGGTCGATTTCTCTGGTTAGAAAGCTATCTTGATATTTCCTTTTGAAGGAATACGAGTGGTATTTTGGGATGGTTCTTTCAGTTCTGTACTATGGTCAGATGACGAAGACGGCACTTGAGCCCTTCTTCATCCCTTGCCCAAGCTTCCATGACACAGTAGTGGGTCTGGTTAGGAAGCTATCTTGATATTCCCTTTCGAAGGAATACGAGTGGTATTTTGGGATGGGTCGTTCAGTTCTATACTATGGTCAGATGACGAAGACGGCACTTGAGCCCTTCTTCATCCCTTGCCCAAGCTTCCATGACACAGTAGTGGGTCCGGTTAGGAAGCTATCTTGATATTCCCTTTCGAAGCAACATGAGTTTTATTTTGGGATGGGTCGTTCAGTTCTATACTATGGTCAGATGACGAAGACGGCACTTGTGCCCTTCTTCATCCCTTGCCCAAGCTTCCATGACACAGTAGTGGGTCTGGTTAGGAAGCTATCTTGATATTCCCTTTCGAAGCAACATGAGTTTTATTTTGTGATGGGTCGTTCAGTTCTATACTATGGTCAGATGATGAAGACGGCACTTGAGCCGGCCCACCTTGTCCAAGCTTCCATGACACAGCAGTGGAAGGACTAATCAGTTTCTCTGGTTAGGAAGCCATTTTGATATTCTCTTTCGAAGCAACACGAGTGGTATTTTGGGATGGGTTTTTAATTCTGTACTATGGTCACATGACGAAGAAGGCACTTGAACCGGCATCTCTTCTCCGAGCTTCCATTTTACGCCAGTGGGAGGACTTTTGATCTTAGATTATAAATTTAACGTGCACCAACCGACTTAAACAACAGATATTCAGTGGAATCGGCTTTTGATCTTTCAAACCTCCATCCCGAAGCCGAGACCTGACCTCCAGGCCACCGCTATTTCTCTGGTAAGAATGTAAAGTGTCTGAACACTCCAAGCTCTTAAGAGCTTTACACCTTAGTATTTTAATAATAAATCAAGTAAAATATTCGTAAATATGATGTTATCCCCACTGGTGTTCAATAAATTCAGTAAAAAAGAGAGAACTGTAATTTAAATTGGTCTGAATTTAATAGAACTGCATTAAGACTTTTATGTTACCACAAATACAATAATTGTATCGAATTATAACGCCTGTGAATGTGTTTTAGTTTATAACTTTAAAATTGCGATAATTCGATGCACGTACAGCGTACCGGAAAATTTCAATTAATTTTTAATTAAAAATCTAATTAAATTTCGAAAAACCCTTTCTTAGTGAGAGCTTATCACGCAAGAAGTAACTACGTGCCAAATTTGGTAGACCAAGGCCTAACGGTTTGCCGTTTAGAGTATTTTGAACGATAATTCGATGCACATAGAGCGTATGGGCAAACAAGCTAAGGGACTAAAAGGAAAAACATAAGAGGAGAAAATTTAAAATTTCAATTAATTTTAATTAAAAATCTGATTAAATTTCAAAAAACCCTTTCTTAGTGAGAACTTATAACGCAAGAAGCAACTACGTGCCAAATTTGGTAGATCAAGGCCTAACGGTCTGCTGTTTAGAGTATTTTGAACGATAATTCGATGCACGTACAGTGCACGGGCAAACCAGCTAAGGGGTTAAAAGGAAAAACATCAAAAGGGAAAAGTTTAAAATTTAAATTAATTTTTAATTAAAAATCTAATCAAATTTCGCAAAACCCTTTCTGAGTGAGAACTTATCACGCAAGAAGTAACTACATGCCAAATTTGGTAGATCAAGGCCTAACGGTCTGCCATTTAGAGTATTTTGAACGATAATTCGACGCACGTACAGCGTGCGAGCAAACCAGCTAAGGGGTTAAAAAGAAAAACATTAAGAAGAAAACTTTAACATTTCAATTAATTTTTAATTAAAAATCTAATAAAATTTCGAAAAACCCTTTCTTAGTGTGAACTTATGACGCAAGAAGTAACTACGTGCCAAATTTGATAGATAAAGGCCTAACGGTCTGCCATTTAGAGTATTTTGAACGATAATTCGATGCACGTACAGCGTACGGGCAACCCAGCTAAGGGGCTAAAAGGAAAAACAATAAGAGGAAAAACTTTAAAATTTTAATTAATTTTTAATTAAAAATCTAATTAAATTTCGCAAGACCCTTTCTTAGTGTGAACTTATCACGCAAGAAGTAACTACGTGCCAAATTTGGTAGATCAAGGCCTAACGGTCTGCCATTTAGAGCATTTTGAACGTTTTTCCTTCATGCATGTTGCATCATGCAATTGACAGACAGTATCCAGCCTATAAAAAATCATCATGTTAAAAAAATGCAACCCTATTTTCAAACTCATTTCCGACTCCTTCATGATTTTTTTGCCATATTTTATGTATGAAGATTACTTAAAAGTTAAATGAGTCGAGACACTGCGCTGAATAATGAGCCAAGCCGCCAAGTTTGAGGCGCAATCATTTTGTGATTGGCGGCTGCTACTCGCACCCAGCTCGACGTGTCTCGATACTTTTGATAATTACAGAAGAACTATCACAACTTTTGCGACCTGACATCGAAGTAATTAGCCGCCTGATTAATGAACGTGTAAAGATCATATCTCTCAAGTCATATGACCATTAATAATGCTAACAGCTTTCCCCTGATAACGCGCCTCTCTGCCTTTTTAAAACCCTGAAAGTCAATATTAAGTGTGACCTTTTCAAGTTCGTTTAAGTTTTAATTCAGGTAAAAGCGTGGAAGCGCTTCCTTTCTCCCTGGAGCTTTCGTGAGGCCCCTCCTATATCTTGATAGTACGAATTTGGAATGTGTCAGCTCGTTCCAAGGATACACTTTCTCTGTGTCCATCACTCTAAAAAATCGAAGCTAGCTATACATTCGATTTTCGTATATATTCACATACATATAAGCAAATAAAACATTAATATTAAACGTAGACATAAATCATTAAGAATTAAATTAAAGTAAGATACAACCAAAACCTCTGGAGCGCAAAATGCAACAAGAAACCAAGAAAACATTGAAAAAAGTTTATACAAGTGAAATAATTCAACAAGAGATATTAAAAATTAAACTTTGTATTAAACAGAATGGCTCAAAAATGCAGCAACTTCCAATAAAATACAAAAGAAAGATATTTTAATAATACGATAAAGGAATTACAGAAGAATCAGAAGAAGTAAGCAATATCAATAACAATATACCTTTTATGCGCAACGCAGTATAATTAAATACAAAAATAAATACAATTCCAATAAAATACAAAAGAGAGATATTTTAATAATACGATAAAGGAATTACAGAAGAACCAGAAGAAGTAAACAATATCAATAACAATATACCTTTTGTGCGCAACGCAGTATAATTAAATACAAAAATAAATACAATTCCAATAAAATACAAAAGAGAGATATTTTAATAATACGATAAAGGAATTACAGAAGAACCAGAAGTAAACAATATCAGTAACAATATACCTTTAGCGCGCAACGTAGCAGGATTGCATTAACAATATTGTCTATAATCAACTAACCAATTAGGATACAATCAAATAATAAAAATCATGCTTCAATGAAAATTATTAAAAAAAAAAACACCAAACAAAATCAAAAACCTTTTGAAATTAAGATTGAACAATGAATAAGTTTAAAGAATCCAACAGATTAACTTTATCAAGGTGTCACTCATCTGAGAGGATTCAAAATAACAACAGGAATACTTCTGTATGAGATTCCGACCAAAATTCAAGAAAAATTCACCAAGAATTGAATTTCACTGAAATCTCATGTGACCCTAAAGTCAAGAAAAATTCACCAAGAATTTCACTGAAATCTCATGTGAACCTAAAGTCAAGAAAAATTGACCAAGAATTTCAATGAAATCTCATGTGACCCTAAAGTCAAGAAAAATTCACCAAGAATTTCACTGTGTCACATGTCGTCGTCGTTCAACAAAAGTCACAAATTCCAAAACAATTTTTCACTAACTACTGCAGTCGATTGGAATTTTTAATGACAGTAAAACCCCGGTTAACCGAACTCGAGTTAACCGAAACCTGCGTTATCTGAAATGTCTCTGAAATCACAAACCCAAAACTATATATACTGCACTGCACAATCCACATTCTGTATTTCACAGAAATATTTTTTGCAACGATATCCCCACTTTTTTCCTTTTAAGCCTCCCCAAGAAGGTCCGTGATTCATTTTAGAATGCTAAAATTAAAATTAAAATGGTTATTAACAATATTTATTATGATATTGTTTCCTTGTCCTTGCGTCCGATCTCGCCGGTAGGAATATTGCGCCCAAAGTAGATTTAAATTTAATAAAGAACATAAGTATAGCCTACAAAAATAGTTTTGAATTCGCTTTATACGCAAGACATTTCAGAATTACCTACTGAAATTAGGTACAAAATAGTAATAGATGTTCATGGCTTGACCGAAAAAAATCGATATCCGAAACGGCTCCCCAACTTTAGTTCGGTCGTACAGGGTTGTACTATAATTAATTCGCGATATAAAAGTGTTACCTAAATATCAGTAATCCAACCATAGCAGCTAGAAATCTGTAAAATAATTTTTATATTTATCATAACGCGGTCAAAATTAATTACATTTTAATTGACTATATCTCAAAATATAGTTTTGGAGTGACTTATGCGTGTACGAAGACGATATAATCTGTAGAGATAAAAGAATCGGGCTGAATGATATGCAATCAAACTTTCTTTGTTGTCATTAGTATAAGCGCATTAAAAGTATCCAAAATCCACTTTTCCACAGACAGTTTGTCACTATTTGTCGATTTCTTAATATCCGATGTAATTTCGGGAGCTATAAACCAAATAAAACAATTTTTACATCATCTTAAAATTCATAAAATTATATTTCTGATGATACCACTTGGATTGCCTTGCTATTTTTATGAGATTTCCACAAATTTCATTTTTTCATTATTGCCATGTTGCCTTTCACTAATAAAAATTTAAATCAAATAATATTTTCTCATGAACGAGATTATTAGAATATTTGTGGGAGTCACCGAAATACAGAGAAAAAAATCGGTATAGACTAACTAAAACCAATTTCGATTATTTTTAATTGTAGTTACGATAATTTTCACGCAAAAAGACATTTAATGTTTTCATTGGACGGATGGAACACGCATGCAAATAAACACAATAATTAAAATTGCAAGGCTGGCGGTGACCTAGTGGTATGATCTCGGCTTCAGCGTCGGAGGGTTCCAGGTTCTAATCCCGATTGCACTGAAGATCCGCCGCAAATGGGTAAAGCGTCCTCTCGCTGGTGTGGTGCAGAAGTTTGGAAAGGGAAGTGCCAGCTCAGGCGCCGTCCTCGACGTCTGACCTCAGCTTCAAATTACGAGGTCGTTGCAAAAAAAGATATCTCTTGTGTTGCTTCAAATGGTACGCTAATATAAATTAAACAATTTGGATTCTGAGCGAATTTACGAATCTTCAAATTTCTTTTAGCGCGCTCGAAATACTTTTTTATTATTACAGTACTTTCTTTTTGTATACGAGAAAGTAAAAATCCAAATATAACACGTTTGTGGGTATTCCTGTTGATAAGATTTAGGTAACGTATAATTTTCATAAGAATGGAAAATAGTGGCTATATATTCAGCAATAAATCTGTATAAATGATCAAGAATACTAAATCTAAACTTATAACTGTTAACTCTAAAGCAAAGTTTTCATCTCGTTCCAAGTATTCATTTTGCGTATTACAGAAATGATAGAATGGAACAAATAAATATTCCAAGAATCGCCTTTTTCTCAGATGTATACCTCGTCTCTTCAATGATTCCTTAAGCCATATGAGACCACATTCATGTCAATGTTTCATTTTGTTGAATCATTAC
>BGPR01003909.1:54775-67590 GCA_013235015.1 Araneus ventricosus
TCGGGCCTCGCCCTCATTTGCCCCTCGCAGAACCAGTTACCTCTAATCAAATCATCTGGCTCTTGAGGGCTCGGAATTTCAAGACCTTCTTTAGAAATGAGAGAAATAGATCACCTGAGAGATAACTTTCATTTTAATATCATTAATTAGAAAACTTGAGAGAAAACACTGGCTAAATATTAATCTCTACAAATAGTTTTTTTCTTCTTTCTGATTTGTTGGTAAAGAAAGGATGGTCCGTTCTTCCGACTTAACTCTTTCGAGTTTGGTAGCACAGTGAAACTTCGCTTAACCATCACTCGTTTCACCGTCAGTTTCTGTTATACGTCATCGTCTGAAAAGTAAAAAGTAACGTAGGTTTATAGTATTACAATACCTTTCCCTACATTACTACTCTTAATTTGAAGTTTATACTGATAGTTTTGTAAAATTAAATATAACATGTATGTATTATTGACTTTTAAAAGATTTTGTTTCCATTTTCGTCTGCAGTCAGCAGTGAAATCACCTTCCCAGGTAGCAAAACATGTTGAAAGATATTGTACAATATTGTTCGATATTATATAATATTATATGATATTGTACAATATTGTGAATATTGTGAAATATCGTACAATATTGTGAATATTGTGAAATATCGTACAATATTGTTCGATATTATATAATATTATATGATATTGTACAATATTGTGAATATTGTGCAATATCGTAAAATGTTGTTCGATATTATATAATATTATATGATGTTGTACAATATTGTGAATATCGTGCAATATCGCACAATATTGTTCGATATTATATAATATTATATGATATTGTGAATATTGTGAAATATCGTACAATATTGTTCGACATTATATGATATTATATGATATTGTATAATATTGTGAATATTGTGAAATATCGTACAATATTGTTCGATATTATATAATATTATATGATAT
The DNA here is from genome assembly GCA_013235015.1 of Araneus ventricosus. Taxonomy (NCBI): domain Eukaryota; kingdom Metazoa; phylum Arthropoda; class Arachnida; order Araneae; family Araneidae; genus Araneus; species Araneus ventricosus. The sequence continues at coordinate 55,720 of BGPR01003909.1, forward strand.
TGTACAATATTATACTATATTGCGAATATTGTGCAATATCGTACAATATTGTTCAATATCTTTGTGCTACTGGGGTTGCTGTACATAAATATTCAATGATTTTTGTCATCCGTCGCAGTCCTGGTCCATACGGTGACAGTTAATCGAAGTTTTACTGTACGTATTATATCATATAGCTTTCGCTGTTAGCTGGTTGGTTTATATTTTGTACCACAATTAACTTGCACCTTGTACTTCTGTTATTTGTTTTAAATCAAGCATATTGTTCTTGAAAGAGAAAAAAGTCCAAGCAGTCTGCGATTGCACTTATATAAAAACCAAGTTCGTTACATAATATTATTGAGGATTTTGTGAAAACTAGTAAAGAAAGAAGGATTTTATTTTCCTTTTATAGTAGAAATCTCACTGTGAAGAGAACGAAAAGGACATTACACCAATAACTGCACTTTACACTAATCTAAAAATGGGAAGGACAAAGATATAAATGAAAATTGCATTAAAAGGAATTTGCTGACAGGGATTATTTCTAGATAAATCTTCACTCTTGATCCTTATATTTTCTACTTCTTATTTTTCATGTAAATAAATGTATTATTGTTTCACGTTGAATTTAATTTGTTTTATTCGAACTCAAGTTAAAAGCTTACATGAAGCTTCTAATGGATTATGGATATTTTCACAAAAAACATTTTTGTTCCTCAATTTGGTTTCACATTGTGTTGTATTTGCAGGATTTCATGAAAACTCTTAAGCCTTATTTATAAAAATAAAATATTTATTGACGGTTTTCACAGCACAGACATTTTACACTCACAAAACACACGTTACATTAATTCCACACCAAATTTCATCTTAAGAAACTTTTTTTCTTCTCCGTTGCTAAGCAACGTTCGCGCAGACAAAAATATTGTTGCCACTCTATTTTTATAATCTTTAGGAAAGAAATGATACCAAACGATTTTTGTATTGAATTTCTTTTACGGCCAAACGATATTGTTAAATTAATTTCTTTTATGGCTGAACGATTTTTTTATCTAATTAATTTATTTTGTTTAAATATTTAATAATTCTACAAATATATATTTTTTTATTCGTTACGAATATTACATTATTTTCACAAAACACATTTTAGTCCCTCAATTTGGTTTCATACAAAAAACATTCTTACTTAATGCGACCTTTTTATATGGAATATTTTAATAAAATACAACGCATTTATTAAAATCAAACCAAAAATATTTGCATTTCTACTTAGTAAAATGGAAATAGCTTTTGTCTTAATAGCTCTGACTTTAAAAATCTTAATATAAATAAAAGTCATTGTGGGTATGTGGATATGTATGTGGGTATGTATGTGGCTATGTTCCACATCTCCTCCTAAACCAATGGACGGTTTTCAACCAAATTTTGTACACTTATTATTTAAGACAAGGGGAAGACACTTATGAATTTTTCTAAGTCCCAAAGTTAATTAAACAGTCAGTTAATTAGAAAATAACCGAAACCGTTTTTCCGCAGTAACTTCGGAGCAGATTGTCTGACAAAACATATTTTTATACCATCTTAAAGTTCAAATTTTTACCTTTTCAATGATACCAATTTCATTTCTGTAACATTTTTCCTTCGAATGTTATTAATTTTTAAAAGTTCAGACAACAATTAAATAATTAACAAATCCCATTGACTCGGCGATTCTCGATGAAGAATATTTTATTTTTCAATCGACTGTCACGTGATCCTTCAGGAAGGCGAAAACATGAGGAATAAATTCTTTTTAAAATCAAATATCACGTAATCCTTCTTTCCGCTGTAACTTCGGAACAAATTGTCCGATACAAATTATTTTTATACCATCTTAAAGATAAAAATTTTGCCTTTGCAATGATACCAATTTTATTTTAGTGACATTTTTCATTCAATTTTTATTAATTTTTTAAATTTTACGTGCAGACGATTTTGAAATAACGCAAGTTTATAGCTACTCATTTGCTGGGAAATGGTTAGACTTTGAACTAATTTACCTTTATTTCTGAAACTTTTGCTTATATTTATAAGTATTCATAAAATAAGGCAGAATTTACATGTATCTGTCTGTCTGTCGGTCGATCGGTCGGTCACAAGAACTCCTCCTAAACGGTGAACGGTAGCGACGTGAAATTTACACACGGCATTCTAGAGCATATTTTTAGGTCAAAGGTGTTATTTTCAAGTTTCAGAGTTAATTAGTTCTTAAGATATTTAATTAAATAACGAACATTAGCCGCTTTTAAGCCTAATGCTTAGACGTTTTTTGCCAATAACTTCTGAAATCTTTATTAGACAACAATTATTTTTATGCCATTTTAAAGACCAGAAAATGATCTTTTTAATGCTATTAATTCCATTGCGATGAAATGTTTTCTCCGATTGCTATAAAGGTTTAAAAATATTTTTTAACGTAATTTCTAACAATACTTTTTATTCTTATAGAAATAAATTCAAGCCAAATTATTGTTTCGCGCGCGGGCTTTTGCCGGTGTTAATTGTCAGGGGCACCTTCCGATAAGCCTAGAATGATAGTCGGTGTGCCAGTACTACTAATACGTAAACTCGATATACCGAGACTGCGCAATGGCACACAGTTAAAAATTACACACCTAGGTACAAACGTCGTGAAAGCTACTGTTATGACTGATATAGGGAGAAGAGAGAGTGTTTTAATTCCACGCCTTCCGATAACACCGAAGGATTTATCACAGTTCAAAAGGTAACAAATCTCTGTAAAAATATCATTTTCGAGGCTCAGGGCCAGACACTGAAAGTGGCAGGCGTACATTTGGAAAAACCATATTTTTCCCATGGGCAACTATATGTGGCCTGTTCACGTGTGTACAGCCCACACAACCTCTACATCCGTGCAAATAATGTGGTATACAAAAGTATATCATCATAGATAAACAATTTATATAACTATATCAGCATACATGTACAGTACACTCCTGTCAGCCGTCCAATTAAGTATTATTAACCGTCAGAACTTTTCCTTTCCCCTTTCAAAATGCAACAAAACATTTGCATTCGTGAATTAAAAAAAGAATAATTCAAATTCTTCGCGCACGAAGTCGCGGGTAACAGCTAGTAAATTTATAAAAGGGTTAATTTTTAAAGTTCTCATCAATATTCATGCTTTAGCCAAGGGAATTCGTGATTTCTGTTACCTCTCAAAATACGGCCAAACGATATTTTTAATTTAATTTCTTTTATGGCTGAACGGTTTTTTTTATCTAATTAATTTCTTTTCTTTAAATATTTTAATTATTCTAAAAATAAATATATTTTTATTCGTTACGAATATTACATTATTTTCAGAAAACACAATTTAGTCCCTCAATTTGGTTTCAGACAAAAAAATATTCTTACTTAATGCGACCTTTTTATATGGAATACTTAAATAAAATACAACGCATTGATTAAAATCTAACGAAAAATGTTTGCATTTCTACTTAGTAGAATGGAAATAGCTCCTGTCTTAATAGCTCTGACTTTAAAAGTAAATTTATAAAAGGATTAATTTTTAAAGTTCTCATCTATATTCATGCTTTAGCCAATGGAATTCTGTTTCCTCTCAAAATACGAAGTTAAACAGTTGATGTAATATCTTCATATAGTATTCTTGTTCTCTTTAAATGCATTAAGAAATTATGGTACGGATGCAATAAACTGTGTGACTGCGTTTCAAAAGTTAAGTAAATTAAATATTCAACTATGTTAGAGAGAAACACGATTTGGAGAAATTTTTGCGCTGACTTTGTTTTTTATATTATCCCATTTCTTCGAAGAGGGATTGCTATTTGTTGTTAAGTAGTCGCTATTTTCTATATAATCTCTTTTCTTTCAAGTCGCATGAGAGTGAAAAGCTTTCCATTATGTGGATGATTATAATATCAATTCGTCTAAATGATTTTCTTTCTCGTTTGGTATTCTATTTTTGAATTAATTCCATTTTTTACCTGTATTAAGCAAAATGAAACTTTTACTTGTTAAATATGTAAGTATTATTTTCTGCAATTATTTTGGAACTCAAAAAGACAGGTAATTCAGTTTGAATTCAATTGATTGATTTGATGGATTAGAATCCTTTTTGAAGATACATAGACAGCCCCAAACAATAGGCAGCGGTGCTCATCGACTCATTGGTAGTTCAAATAAAAATCGAGGTAGTTCAAATAAAAAAGTTATAAAGAAGAGAAGGTTAAAAAAAGGGGGAAACATTTCTTCATAAACAACAATCTTTAATAATACAATTATTTATTTTATGTAAATTAAGTGCAAGTATTTGCTAGTGCTGGTAATATGACATTTCCTTTCTCATTTACACTGGCTTGAACTTTTCACACACGGACGCATCCTTTATTATAATTTACTTATCAGCTCTACATAAATTCTTTATCGGGTAAGCTCTAAACTATGGGGACTGTACTGCAGCCCGCAACTCAATATTTGCTGCAAATCTCCAATCACGAAGTTCTCACTTTAAAGCCGGGAAAAAGCTAAAAATTGCACGGTGCTAACTATGGGCTGCAAAGTGTTCTCTTATATTAATATTCACAACTCAAAAATCGTGTTGAGAAAAAGTCTACACACAGTGTTTGAGTCAGTGTAAATCAGTGAATGGACACGTTTGTCGCGATATTATGCTTCACAACCAGCTGAATTTCAAGGCTTCATGGTTGCCGGGTAGCCAGATATAGTTTCTCGGGAATACGAGTGTCACTATCAATTGTATTGGCACAACCTAGGTACTATTGCTTCAGCAGAGCCGACTCCAGGGGTGTACAGCCTGTGCTGCAGCATAGGGCGAGAAGAGTGTAGGGGCGCCAATTCCAAATCATAAAGTTGAAAATTTGAGCGCGTTATATGTCTGTCGACTAGAACACAATAGAAAGCTTTTACTATAATTAAATAATATACTACAGTTAAATCTTTATTATTACAGTTAATAATTATAGTTAAATAAGTATAGTTAATAATAATACTTAAATAAGTACAGTTAATAAGCATAGTTAATAAGTATAGTCAATAATTATTATTATAAGCATAGTTAATAATTATTATTATAAGCATAGTTAATAATTATAGTTAAATAAGTATAGATAATAATTATAATGAAATAAGTACAGTTAATAATTATAGTTAAATAAGTATAGTCCATATTTATAGTTAATTACGTATAGTCAATATTTATAGTTAATTAAGTATAGTCAATATTTATAGTTAATTAAGTATAGTCAATATTTATAGTTAATTAAGCATAGACAAAAATTATTGTTAAATAAGTGTAGTCAATAATTATAGTTAATTAATTATTGTCAATAATTAAAGTTAAATAAGTATAGTTAATAATTATAATTAAATAAATACAGTTAATAAGTATAATTAAATAAGTACAGTTAATAAGTATATTTAATAATTATTGTTAAATAAGTATAGTTCATATTTATAGTTAATTCAGTATAGGCAATATTTATAGTTAATTAAGCATAGTCAATATTTATAGTTAATTAAGCATAGTCAATAATTGTTGTTAAATAAGTGTAGTCAATAATTATAGTTAATTAAGTATAGTTAATAATTATAGTTAAATAAATATAGTTAATAATTATAGTTAAATAAGTGTAGTCAATAATTATAGTTAAATAAGTATAGTAAATAATTATAGTTAAATAATTTAGCATATGTACCAATATACGATATATACAGGAGGGGACAGCCACAATAATTTCGCACAGGGCGCCAAATGCTCTGGAACTGGCCCTATGTTTCAGCAACCCGTGCCTAAGTTTATTTGGACGATTTTACTGAGCAGAGGGGTGATAGGTAGGTTAAGGTTGCCATACGTAACGTATATAAGGTGACAATCACCGTATTTCACTACTCAGGCCCATGTTTGAAAAAAAAACCAAAGGCTTCAATATTTTACAGAAAAGTGCAAATCTATTCAAATTAAAAAATCTTCAACGCGTGGCACAACACATTAACTCTATCGATAATCAAACGCGTGCATTTTTTCTTAGTCGAGGTTTAATTCTCAAATTCACTTTTGATGTTCATTTATTACCAAAGTATATCAAAACCATGAGGTAATTCTTATGTCTTATAAGAAAACTAACTGCATAAAACCCCCAGAAAATATCAGTGCCTCTGTAACTTATAGGCTAAAAGTATGACCGAATCGAAATCAAAAACACATGCACGTATGGCACAAAACATTAACTCCATCGATTTTCAAAGTCTGGGAGGAGAAAAGAACCACAAATTACCATCTCGCAGTCCACGTGCTGGAAGAAAAATAAAAAACTTTCCCATCATGATTATTCAAAACAGGGCAAAAGAGTTCACCATTATCAGTTCCTTATCTCCAAAATTCCTCGTGAAAAATCCCCACACGTAGACGTGCGGACATTAACACCGAAAGTTCTATTTCATCACCCTGAGAATCATTAATAACGGTCAAAATCAAGATTGATTCTCGAAGCAAAGTGGGAAAAAAAGAAGCGAATTCCGAAAGGGGAAGACTGAAGACCGAAGAGCTCATCTTGAGAGAGACTCTTGTGTGTTTAAAATTACATTTACGAATCATTAGGGAGACGCCTATCCTAAGTCGTTAATCAGTTCAATAAGGTTTGGAGTCTCATCTGATGATATCTGGTGGGGACTCTTTTAATTTGCGATTTTGCCTCCAGTTTATCATTTGGGTTCAGTGTTTATTAACGCGCTGTCAGAGCTCGGATTGCTAATTTGCAGTTCACTCTGATTAAAATATTAAATTATTTGCGGTGATTTTTGCTTTTCCTTCTCCTGTAATGAGTTTCAAATTGGAGCTGTTTACGGCGATGGGCAATAAATCAATAAATAAATAAGAAAAATAGATAAAAATAGGTAGAAAACAAAAGTAAATCTTAATAGGTTTTTCGTGAGCCTTAAGATTACGGCTACGCGAAATTCAAGATCTCCTCTTAACAGGCGAATTTCAACGAAGAAATGCGAAAGCGTGTTCTCCATATCCTAACCATTGGAATATAAAATCTTTGGTCCTTTAAAATCGCTTGCTGGAACTATNAACTCTTGACTTCCCATATAAGCAATCAATCTAGCCATAACACTTGCGTCGGTAATTCTAATCCCATTTGGCATATCTAGCCAAATGCATGTCAAGGACTCACGATGAAGGAGAAGATTCAAGATCTCCTCTTAACAGCAGAAGCGTGGCATTTTCTGTGGCTTTCTGGACGCCTTACAGGGGAAACTGGCTCACATTTGTGTTTCGCTGGAAGAATATCAGTTCACCAGTTTTCGAATAAGGCTAATTAAGAGTACTGCCAGAGGATAGAACCCAAAACCATCTTCCTTCGGTTCACATTCCACAGTTATGCCATGACTTAACTGACTAGGCCTCTGGTGGTTTGTTACCTATAGAAGTCTTCTTTATTGTTTCTCCTGGAGAAATCCAGATAATAAGCACTAACAAGCAACTGAAAGTAGCAGAAAAAGTTTTAGGCACTGCATGCTATTGATGAGTACGTAGTATGCATAGTATCAATATTATTAAGTAACATTGTACACACTAGGGATGGCAGTTATTGCGAAAATAACCGATTTTCGGTTATACCGGTTTTTTCACCTCCGGTTTAAGAGAGCGGTTATAACCGTTCAAAATAACCGGTTTTTGAAATAACCGGTTTTCGTTTTATTAAAAGAAGCAACGTTCGTAGGCAATTTTTTTATTAATAATAATATAACAACAAGTAAGTATTAATACAATAATTAATATCAATAAATAAGTAATTAATATAATAAGTAATGATTATAAATAAGTAATTAATAAAAAAAAGTAATAATAATTAATGAGTAATTGATACAATAAATAAGTATTGTAGACAAAATTTTAAGAATTGTATTAAGTATTGCAGGCAAATAAAAAAAGAAAGTAGAGAGTACAGACGCAAATAATCGTATTTTTTGTTGTTTGCGTCTATATGTATAATAATAAGAGATATGTATATTATACTATGTCTAACTTTTTATACATTCCCCGGTCCTATTAATCATATTTATTAAAATATTTTTGGCACACTAAAATTTTAAACAAAATGTTCCACTCTTCTGCAACCAAAACTAATCGAGTTATGAAAGCTTGACAATGACTGTTTTAGACCATTTCAATGTCCGCCTCGAGGAAGCGGTGGCCGTTGTTTGGTCTAAGATGATGAAATTCAAAACTTCATAACTCGAACCTAAATGCGAGCCTATCTTTTGATAGCTGATTTTGACGAGTTTTTTTTATCCTGTTATTGGATTTAAAATAAATAACCGGTTATAACCGGGACAAAAAAAAATAACCGAAAAAAACGGTTGACCGAAACCAAAAAAAACCCAGTCTTCGGTTTAAACCGGTAGTTTTTTCCATCAATGGTACACACCTAATAATTCAATTGGAGACTATAACAACTAAATATAAATCGTTAATCTGAATGAAATAAACATAATCTAATGTAAATTGGACAACTCTGCTCTGATACTTTTCAAATATTATATTTTATTTTAATATGCATTTAAAAATATATATTTTGAGGCCTTATTCAGTAAAGTCATAGCCTCAGTATGTTTCATTGTGCTTAAAGTAGTTATCAGATTGAAGCTTGAATAGAAGGAAACAATGACCAGTATCGTATTCTTTATCACTTAACCGCTTAACTTAACAGCCCGAGAATACTCGTGCATCGAATGATCGAAATTTTAGTCTTATAAACTAAAATTGAATAATTAATTAGCTTTATAATTTGACACAAAAAATGTGTAGCATCCATAAACATCTTAAGTATCCTATGCCTTCTTAGATGAATGAAAACGACAGTCCCTTTCCAAAACAGGAGGGGTCATCTTATTAGATAGCAAAGAAAACTATTTAGTTACGTGGTTAAAGCATGTTATAACTTCAGCACAAATCTAATTAGCCATTAACATTTTTCACAAACAACAAAAATCACAAAATGTATTAATTTTCTTAAAGTTGTTGCGTAAAGTAAATTGGTTATCGAGCAATGCAAAAAATTGTGTTTTTTTTTAAAAATTATATAACTATTTTCACCAGACATTATTAATCATTTTTCTTAAGCCTTTAATTTTCCTAAACGAATAAACTGAAATGATCGGATTTAAAATCCGCTATGTATTATCCATATCCACCATCTTATCGAACAAGATTATTGGGAAATTTAATTTATGTAACGAGAAAGATTATGATTCGTAGACATCCGAATCGATAGGAAATTTATTTGTTTTCTCCTTCAAAAATGTGCTCGTTCACTTAATGGGTTCTTAGTATTTCCAATACGTAAATTCAATTATCTGTTTTTGCTCATTACTTTGTAAGATCTGCATATAAACAGAAACAGCTTGCAGTTCAGTCGGAATGCTAAGCTTTTGTTGTCCATAAATTTTAATCAGCGATGGTAATAAAATTTTACGCCAGACGCGTAAAAGAAAGACGAATCGAAAACCAGACGGCTCTCTTAGCGGGCGAGAAACACAATACAGACAAAAGAAACCAAATAAGGCTAGGAGGGTCCAAAGTCCTGTTCTTCAGGGAATAGCGCGAAATAAAATACCCGTTTATCGTCCGATGAAGACGAACAATCGAGATTGGAACAAAAAAAAAGCAAGAAAAATCCCACATCCCCCGTCTGCTCTGGTCTACAACGGAAATAAGAAAAAACGGCCGATAAGAACGATTTTTTAAAATAAAATTTTCCAAAAATCGAAGTGTAAGAATGGAATAAGCGAAAAGAGCGGGAAAATAAAAATGGAAAAAAGGGGGAAGAGATCACGTTATGAAGATTCCCTGATTGGCGAATCCATCAGAAATTTTCATCCACTTTTGCTTCACACTTTTTCATTTCCTCTCCCATTTTTTTTACCCACCAAATAAAAAAGATACAAATAAAAAAAAATGGGAGTTCCGGATTTTCCCTATGCTAGCTTTTCCCTATACCGGCTTTTCTTATTTTCCCTATACGTGCGGAAACCGCTTAAGTCAACATTTTTGTCGCAAGAGCGAAGAAAAGATTTTATTGGCATTGATCACCAATATGAAGCGGCAACGTATACCGTCAGAAATCCGCACTGGATATATATATAAGAAATTCCCTTGGAGGGGGGACGGATACTTTTTGCTGTTGTTGTTTTTGATTTATCTCCTTTTTTTTACAGGAACGTTTTTATGTGGGATTTTTTTATTATTATTTTTTCGTTTGCCACTTGGTACAGAAGAGTAAGTAAAAGATGGTTCTGGTTTTTTACTACCTTTTCCATAAAATTTTCCCCCCAAAACAAAACGGGAATAATAAAAGAAAAAACAGGGGACTGGAGGATTAGAGCGAAAATATGCCCGCATAAAGAAAAGCAGGAGCCGGCCTGGAATTTTATATTATCGGTAGCATGGCGAGTTGGGTGTTTGTGTTTTAACTGGACTTGGAATAAATAAAAAGAAAAAGTAGGGCAGAATGAATATCAGCCGGAATAATGATTAATAAATGTGCAAAAAAATGAAAAATACTGAAAAAAAAGGTCTGATATCCATATTTCTTCATGATCTTGCTTGTGAGACATTTTTTTCCTTTTTCGCTCCATAAAATTATTTAAAACTGCGATTCATACCATAACTCTGATTTTAATAATTGATTAAATATTTACCTTTCTTCCAGCACTGTGTCAGAAATTTCCGATCTGAACCATGTTTATTAAATTCGAGAATGTACTTATTGTCTTTAACATCCAGTAATGTTTCAGTAAACACAATCTTAATTCATTTGCTATTGATAGTTATAATAATAATAAAAAAGTTATAATAGTTATAATAATAATAAAAAAGTTATAATAGTTATAATAATAATAGTTATAATAATAATAATAATTATAATAGTTATAATAATAATAAAAAAGTTATAATAGTTATTATAATAATAATAAAAGTTATAATAGTTATAATAATAATTATATACTATAATAATTTTAAATAATTAATATTTAAATCTTGAATTTTGATTCAATCTCAATTACTCGTCTATATATCGACATTTATATTACTACTACGTTGTATTCTTTCTATATCTAAATTCTGGGTAATAAATATAAATGCCACAGACGATTCATGTCATTGGAAAAGCCAATTTTTGAAACTGAAATAAACTATGATACGTGAAATCTATTAATAGGTATTTGAATGGGGAACCAAAAGTATTTGTTTCCAGATAACTCATAAAATATTTTTCTCACTTTTTATCAAATAAAATTATTAAAAAATATTGATGGAAATAAAATTGGTCTTAGTAAAATAATTAATTAGCCCCTTTTAGTTATTTAATTCAAGTAGTTAAGAGATAGCAGAGAAGGAATCATCTAATTCGATAGATGATTCGAATCTCAGACATGAGTCGTGGCAGCTAACGTGTTAACTGAAACTATGCTCAATAACTAACAATAAATCTTAAATAAATAATTCATAGAAAAACCTCTGATTTTGGTTTTATAAAAATAGACATTTATCACTTCAGCGCATCGCATCGCAAGATTTTAGCATTTTTGACCCAAATTCTATCTCATTTATAATTGCATGTTTTTTCCCAACAGTTTTAATTTAATTGTTTTCCTTTTCAAATAAAATTCGAAATTTCAAATAAACATTAGCGTTTATTTGAAAGCGTTAGCGTTGTTAAAATAAGCGTTTTGAACCCAAATTCTATCTCATTTATAATTGCATGTTTTTTCAACGGTTTTAGTTGAATTGTTTTCCCTTTCAAATAAAATTCGAAATTTCAAATAAACATTAGCGTT
>BGPR01003909.1:67600-84363 GCA_013235015.1 Araneus ventricosus
AATTCTATCTCATTTATAATTGCATCTTCTTTTCAACGGTTTTAGTTGAATTGTTTTCCCTTTCAAATAAATTTCGAAATTTCAAATAAACATTATCAAAATATAGTTTGTTAAACTGATAAATATTTCATGTGTACCTAATTTCAAGTGTGTGATTTTATTTTCGTCTTAAGAAAACATTGTTTCTAGGTCCAATATTTGTTTATTTTAAAATTTGTTGCCTGGTTTTTAGCGTTTTTCTTGCCTCGCCTGTTTATAAATTATGTGTGTTCCACAGTTTTAGAACCACTTCCTTAGTTTTTTATTGTAACTCATCTTCATTTAATGTTTCAAAACTCTTTAAATCTCCAAAAGAAGAAAAACGTTAATTCCTTTAACTGCTATAAGAATTTCCAAATCAATCACATATTGTTATACTTGTTCTCTCTATTCACCACAGTAGTTATTAGATTTCTGATAAGTAAACAAAGCTGTGTAAACTTTTTAAAACATTCAGATGTATATTTTTTCAATTAAATTCAAAATTCTGGACAAATCTCTGCAATCAAGAATTGTCTAAGCGCTATGTTAAAATAATTTCTTATACGCACCGGTGCTTTTAAAATATTCTCAACATTCCATCGAACTTACCAAACTGAAATTCACAGAATTGCAATCCAAGACATTAATTTTCATTCCATTTACTTCACATCTGATACACAGAATGAAAATTTTTACAATGAAAAATGCGTTGATAAAGAATTGAAACAAATTCCACTTCTAGTAAGTGAAATGAATCCATCACTGTATCATTATCTTCAGTAAAACGTCAGCCAACCGCACATAAATAATAGCCCATATACTCGAATATCTACTGTTTGATTAGGCTCTTATTTGCTACTTCTTTCCATCTTAAAGTCTTGTTTTGCTAGTAGAAAGAGGAGCACCGGCTTTCCCACTTAGCTTGATAAAGCGCTGATGTGCGCAAATGGAAGTAATTTAATGTTAGGACGATAGTCGAGAATTCCAGTAGCGGCTCCTTCCAAAGGAAAGTTGGCGTTTTAATGGGTGCTTTTAAGATTCTTGTTGTTATCACGCTGCTGGTATAAAGGATCATTTATTGTCGTTAGTAGCGTGATATCGTTTTCTGGAGAAGTTGGGCATTTTTTTTGGAGTGAGCTGCTGCACTTAAGGCGGTACGTGAGGAACTAAAAAAGAATGTGAATCGTTCCTTATGCAAAAGATAAGCGTAAAATGAATTGCATAGAAATACCAACATCAACCCGTTTAGAAATAGCTGTTGCTCATTAGAATGTGTTCAAATGAATTCACGCTCTTGAAAAAAGTTATTATGAGTCTGCTATACAGTGAAACCTTTCTACCGCGACCATCCTCCGTTATAAGGGAAATTGCCCGCTCGGAAGGGTGGGCATACGTCCAGTAATTAACCGTCAGTAAATTGACGCATGCGCTGAATCATAAAAGTTTTAACCGGGCCACGGCAAGTCTCTGTCCGAACATAACAGCTACATTCCATTTTTCGGTCTTTTTCTCATTTTGCGCATGCGCATGAATTTGGCGTAAAAATTGATTTTTTTTTTGGCGTTAAAAACTGAACTCTATCTTTTCTTATGGATAAGTTGTGGACGAGCTAGAAAACACAGCTGCAAGTCGTAGTTTATAATTCAACGCTAATTTCCAAAGTAAATTTTAAGAAATCCTGCCAAGAATTTCATTCCTTTTTTACACCAACACCAAATATACCGAAATAAAAATGTGTTCTTCAAAAAAATTCAAGATCATATCACTTATTTACTTTTACTTGTTTATTCATGTTCTTTTCATTAATAAATAAAAAACTGAAGAAATATGTGTTTTCTTAATTGATATAATATTACTTAACAATTAAAAAAAATGTTCCGTTTTGAGGGAAAAAATGAATGGTCACTTTATGCATAGCTGAACCCCTGGAAATCAGTTTTCTCAGCCAAGTACTTCTAATCAGATAGCTAATTTTGAAAAAAGGTTGAATATAATTTTTTTCAACAGAGGTTTTGCGAAAGCAGATTGGTTTAGGATAAGACAGATCAAAATAGTTATTTTTGAATTGGTTCCCTCTCACATAATTTTATCTGACTCCAACTGCAAAAAAGCTAATTTGAGCATCATTAATACTCATTCAAATCTAACTAAACAAAGTTAAATGCATTCACTAAACTATAAAAAAAATCGCCATTTGTGTGTAGTAAGCGCACTTTAAAGGGCATTGTCTTTTCAGAATGCTTTCTTTCGGTCGCATTTTTCTTTCTAAAAGCAACCGGAACCTTAAAGTTTATACACTATTCAACACCCTCGAATATCTGACAGTAATCATTTACGCAAACACGGGCATGTCCCAACACCCAACAGATTACTTCTTCCCCCACGAGGCAGGTCCTTCAGCAGCGACTTGGCGCTTTCAAGAAAAGTCACTGGTGTCCCTTTCTGCGCATTTTCTGGCCCCGTGCACCTGGTCGGCCAACCATGAGACAACAGATTCCGATCAGAAGGGTACACAATATCACGTTTTCCTCCACAATTCACTGAGGATCCACTGCCTCATGGGTGACATGACAATGAAGTATAGAAGCATATTGGCAAATATACTGACCCCCTGTGAATGGGCTGCTCTATGGGATGAGCAGATGCTGATCGTTTCGGATCTATTGTCCCCCCGGATTTCAAAAAAGAAATTGCGACTGGGGAATGCATGTTGGTAGGATAATGGCATCGTTGACTCGTTCCGGTTCACAATGAGGACAGGGTGCCATTGGAGGTATGTACACTTATAGGTGGGGTGCGAATGATATTTATGAAAGGATCTTCCTTCTTGATTTTTTTCTCTTTGCCTCTTTGAAACGGGGATTGATAATATACAAAATGTTTGCTGTATTGTTGACTTGAGGAAGGTTGATCGAACGTAAACAAGTAATATTTATCACGGTTTTTCAGTAATCGCGATGACAATAATGATTTGTAATTTGAATGTTACATTGCAGAAAGGATAATGGAATACAAACACCAGCGGGAGTGGTCTCCCCTAAACTTTCTCGTATACTTCTAAGTGGAGATCCGTCAAAATCTCGAGTTCGAATTTTTTTTTGACGATTACAATATTTTCTCTCTGTATACTTCGTATACGAGAAAGTGAAACAAGCAAACAAATCTGAAATCAAATATCTGTTGCCACGTTTCAAAAAAATATTACTTTGAAGGAGGTGCGATAAAATAGGCAATGCAATGAATACTAAAGCGAAAATTCGGCTTTGGAATTGAATTCCCAAGAAAACAATTTATGCTACCACAACCGTAACAAGTTCAAAAGCGCGTAAATAAAAGATTTACTGAAATAATGAGATCGGTTTGAATTTTATTTACAACAATAAAAAAATTGTTACAATTTATGTTTGAAAACATTATTTATTGTTGTAAATAAAATTTACAACAATAACAGATTGCTACCAGTACTTTGCTCATAAGAATCGGATTAAAAGAAATTGAATATGCAATTTGAACGCCCCTTTTCGACGGATTTGTCCCAAAATTTTATAGGGACCTACATTCATGACGATAAAACTGTGTACCAAATTTTATCCATCTAGCTATTCAGGTTTTTGAGTTATAGCGTTCACATGACCGCGGACATACAGATAGACAGACTTCCCGTTGACGGATTTTGTCCAAAATTTGATAGAAACCTACAAATTATGTTTAAAGACCACATACCAAATTTCATCCCCCGTAGCTCTAATAGTTTTCGCGTTATCGTGTTCACAGACAGACAGACATGATTCCAAAATTGTGTTTTTCGGACTCAGGGAGGTCTAAAACGTGGAGATTCGTCAAAATCTCGAGTTCGAATTTTTTGACGATTACAATACTTTCTCTTTGTATACTTCGTATACGAGAAAGTAAAAATACGGAAGAAGTAAACAATAGCGATAACAATACACCTTTTTGCGAGCCAACGCAGCAGCATCCAGTGATTGCATCAACAGTATTGTCCTACAATTAACCAACAAATCACTATAGAATCAAACAACAAAAAAATCGTGCTCTAATAATTAAAATAATTGAAACACATAAAAGAAAACAATTAGAATATAAAAGAAAAACAATTAGAATGAAAGAAATGAAAGAGAACTCGAATGGCGAACTTTTTTCGAAGGCCACTCCCCATCGGAGTTCTAATATGGATAAATTTTCTGTCAAGGGCTTGACTACTTAGTCAAAAATTATGCCCTGGTGGAACCCTTACTGGAAGTTGCTGTATATGCCCCATTCTGCCTACTACAAAAGTTTAATTAATTTTTTAATTTTTAATATCTTTTTGTTAAATTATATTAATTGTAACTATTGCAGAAAGGAAATTGATTTATTCTGGAAGTATAATTTTGTCTCCTGATTAATGAATACGATTGCAACAATAGGAACGATTTCAATTCCTACTATTAGTTCACTCTCTCTCTCTGGATGGCCCATGGGATCATCGAAGCACCCCCATATTTCAGCCATATCTTTGCGCATGCGCAGTACATTTTTCATTATATCTCGAATCACTTAAGAAGGAATTGACTTTAAAAATTTTTTATATTACTTGTTAACGTGTAGAAATCATTCTAAGTCGGTGTTTTATTAACACTTTTCTTTCTTGACTCTATTTCCACGCGGAAAATCTCATCAATCTCAAAGCTTATTTAAAACCTGAAAAATAAACACGAAAACGAAACGTTAATGAATGATATATTGAAAGAAATTGAATTTAAAATAATTATTCAGCAAATTTTAATGAATAAGGTTCAGTCGAGATGACTTTGTTGTCTAATTTTGCATACAAAGTAGGTATGAAATTCTATTAAAGGAAGAGTTTAATAATGAAGAAGGCGTGAAAGTTTTCAAAACACTATTAGTGTGCTACATGACTCCATTTGAGAACGCTCTTCATAATTAAAGAGTGGCTGAGTGTGCTTTAATTGTCGATATCTTTGATTGCCTAGAAGAAAATTGCGTATTTAAAAAGATACAACAGATAAAATTACATCATAATGGCTAATGTTAAACCTTACACATGGTCAATTACCTTACTGATGGGGGCACCACGGAATGTGGATGAGTTGCTCAGGTTTGATATGAAGGAACTCGCCCCCCTAGGGTTGCATAAACGGTGGGGCACTGAGTCCCTCCACCAGTGATAGTACGTACCTCCTACGTGAGGGGTACGGCCGTGAGGCTGTGTTGACCGTTAGGACCCGATCTCAATACTCGTTTCTATTGCAACGACTGTCATTCAGATTATACCCGTATGCCATGTAGCAGGTCGGGGTGACTCCAGACTGTGGTTACACATGGTCAAGTGGCAAGTCATGTACACAAGTCAGTGACGAATCCAGGATTCAGGTCTGGGAGGAGGTTGAGGTCATAAAAATTTTGTATCGTAGTGACGAATGTCAAACCTCATGGCTTATGTAAACCAAAACACTTTAACTTCACAGACTTTCCTCACCTGACAATAAGAATCATAAAGAACACTACAATACTTTCGATAATTTAATAGAAAATACAATGAAATAACTAGCCAAAAAATGTTTTCGACCGCATCAACGCTACAAGTACAAATGGGATGTCTGGAAAAGTAGGAAAATTTTCGTGTCTGGCAAGCCAGGTAGCAATGCTGTCACGATTTTATTATTTTAATGAAAATTAAGAACAAACAGCTGTAGTGATTTTAAATAAAATCAAGAATTTTGGTTTAGCTCTTGAGGGGGCTGCAGCCCGATAGCCCCCCTGGATTCGCCACTGGTCAAACAACATATTTTCATTTATTATTCTTATGTAACCTATTCAGTTAAAATAACTGGTAGAAATAAAATTTCAACGTATTTAACTCAGGAAGTAAAACTGTTTAGCGGAAACAGTAATATCGCATATTACTTTTAACTGTCTTCGTGTATTATAGTTTCTAATGACATCAAGCTTTAATCCCAAAAATAATGCGAAATAATTCCAAAATGCTTTCTAAACATATCCACAAAGTTATCTATTTCTTTCTTCATTTAAAGCATTTATCCAACTGGTAGTATATGCCTACCTCTTACGGTTTAGAAATTTGTTATTCGGCCACGTTTAGACTTAACAGCCTATATGTATATTGCATATCTTAACTAACATGGATTTTAGGAGAATTAATACATAAAAATATGGGTTTCTGAAATTTAAACCCTTAACTGATTTACCCGCACGTGCATCGAATTATCGCAATTTTAAATTTCAAAACTAAAACAAAGTCAGTTTCAGACGTTATATTACGATGCAAAAATTACGTGGAATTCATGAACATTTCATCTGTCCTTTAGGTTCTCAATTGAATTAAAATGCGAACGCATTCCCAAACTGAAAGATATAATCTAGTTAGATAATTGAGAAAACAAACCAGTTAAGGGGAAAGAAGAAAGGACTGCTGACCGAGGGGTCAGACGACGCGGGAAAGGGCAAACGAAAATCAATGAAAGACGCTGCAGCGAAAAACTGTTTAATTAAGATGGATTCTTTAGGTTCTCAATTGAATTAAAATGCGAACGCATTCCCAAACTGAAAGATATCATCTAATTAGATAGTTGAGGAAACAAACCAATTAAGGGGAAAGAAGAAAGGACTGCTGGCCGAGGGGTCAGACGACGCGGGAAAGGGCAAACGAAAATCAATGAAAGACGCTGCGGCTGAAAACTGTTGAATTAAGTTGTTATAAGTACTACTTAAAAGTATACGTAAGTACTACTTAAAAGTATACGTAAGTACTACTTAGTCAAATTAATTAAAAAGACAACGTAATCCCAAACCAGCGGGAGTGTTCTCCCCTAAACTTTCTCGTATACTTCCCCCAAAAGGTGCCGTTTCTCCTTCCCCCGCGTGGCTAAAAAAATTCGAACCTACTGTTACCCAGAATCCAATGACTATCAGAAGGTTTTTCATTATAGTGATTGAAAAATATCTAGGTAAAGAATTCAAAGAGATGCGTACCGTTAAAACGCATCTATCACACACTGCTAGGTTTCACTCTTGCCGTCTCTAGGACAAACTGAAGGAATCGCTCCTTTCGGGAGCACAGACGATTGCTTCCGTACGCATGCGCGTGGATACAGCGGATTGGTTTCAATGGTAAATTATACAGACCGACAGACAGTCAACCCGTTGACGCATTTGGCCCAAAATTTTATACGGACCTACATTCATGACGATAAAACTGTGTACCAAATTTTATCCATCTAGCTATTCAGGTTTTTGAGTTATAGCGTTCACATGACCGCGGACATACAGATAGACAGACTTCCCGTTGATGGATTTTGTCCAAAATTTGATAGAAACCTACAAATTATGTTTAAAGACCACATACCAAATTTCATCCCCGTAGCTCTCATAGTTTTCGAGTTATCATGTTCACAGACAGACATAATTCCAAAATTGTGTTTTTCGGACTCAGGGAGGTCTAAAACGTGGAGATTCGTCAAAATCTCGAGTTCGAATTTTTTGACGATTACAATACTTTCTCTTTGTGTACTTCGTATACGAGATAGTAAAAAGAAGGTAGCGTCTGATTCGACAGTTGAGTGAACAAACCAGTTAAGAGCCTAAAGCGTTTTACGTATTTTCGCAATGTAATGGAAAATTATTTAAAGGATATATTTAAGGTATCCGACTGTGTTCGGAGACATTTTTTTGAAAAATAACGTATATATATTTTTGAATGTTATTTTTCAACGGCATATGTTTTAAAACTATGAAAATATTGTAAAATTAGGCTTTCAAAATAATATTTTTAAAAAACTGAAAAATTTGAAGAAAAATGACTAAAATATTTGCCTTACGCTGACAGCTATAAACAAAATCATATTCTAAATATACATAAATCCTTGTAGGAGTACATTTTTATGGCAGTTATCTGTGTTACGCTCTAAAATATTTTTTGTACTTCAAAATAATTTTGAGATATAGCTGAACATAGTTACTAAACTGATAATTTTTCATAAAAAATGCTTTTCGTTTATATTTAAGCACTTAAAAATAATACTTGATTTTAAAATTGACCTTAGTTTTTAGAGAAAAACATCAATCATATTACAGGAAACAATCTCAGAAAATCTCATATCAATACTTGAATAACTTTTTGAGAAATCATTGTTACGGTCGACAGTTTTCCTCAAAAATATCATTTCTCAGAAAACACATTTAAAGTTTTCACGCAACATAAAATAATGCTTACAGTTCGGTAATAAAACAGCTGTAACTCCATTTGTAATTCACGTAGAGTAAAAAGTGAGACAGTTTTAGAAAGCTGATTAAACAGGCTACAAAATTAAGTCATAAATTTTTTTTTTATAATTTCATCAAAAACGACGATTTTAAACCAGTCGGATACTTTAATGTTCCACAAAAAAAGAAAACACTTTCAACTCTAGCTAAAGCCAAAGCTGCTTAAGTTCTTCAAGAGAAACACGACTCCCCTAAAAGTTTCAAAATAGTGGTCGGATGTCTGAGTTTACCTGCCGCAAACTCTCCATCACCGCCGAAACCTGGCAACCCAAACCAAGAAATCCGAAGCGGCAAGAAGAAGCAAAAGGCAAAGAAATGCTTTCATTTTAAATTGAATATCGGTACGTGTATGCCGAGACAAACATTGACACTGGCGCGGAACAACACTTAACCATTAATGGTACCTCCAAGAATTGTTTCTGCTCAGTTAGCGGAGAGTTACTCCCAGAGAAGATTTGTTGAGAGTGAGAAATCTTGTAGGGATAGGGATCATGAAGAAAAATGGACCATCTGCTGGTTACAAAACAGGAACAACTTTGAGAAGCTGGCCGCTTGGGATTCGAAAAGATTTTTAAGTCCAGATTTCGTGCCACGGGTGATGGATTTATCTACCAACGCAGAAGATCCATATGGGAGAATCTATGGGTTTCCAAAACGTCTTGTGGACCTGCATTTATTTATTATATTTTCTTCTTCTTCTTTGTTCTACCGAGATATATGGTATGGATTTAATTCGAGTTGCCTGGCTTTAAAGGGTATTGCATTAGGTGGAGTTTTTCGCTTTCTTTTACCACGAATTTTGTTCGTTCGGTTGGGCGAAACTTCTTTGTACTTTCGTTCGTCAAAGCGTTTTTTGGACCGGAAATTTTTAGAACTGTGGTGAAGGTAACCTGTTTATTTTTTTTTTCTATTTTTTCAGACTATATGTCTTGAATAAAAGAAATAGATCAAGTAGAAGAAAACCAAATCGCTTCACATATGATTTCAAAAATTAAGTAAATAAATTAAGGATTATAAACAAGAATGGCGCTAGAGTTTACCCAACGGGGGGCCCAATTTGCCCGACAGGGGGGGGGACGAGTGTAATGAAATTATTCTAAAATTTCCGCCAGATTATTATTTTTCAACTTTGAATACTCCGTACAAAAATTTTCGCGACGGGATACAAAATTTTTCCCCGACGGGGGGGCGGGCCATGGCCCCCTGCCCCCCCTCTGGCGCCACCCCTGATTATAAAAAGTTATTTTTAACAGATTTCAGTGCATAAATTACATGTCATGTATAAGAAAACTTATCTATTTGTTTTTGTAGTCGTAATAATTTTTGCTATTTACATAGCATTAGCATGGAACAACATTAAAAACCGTCAAATCACCACATTATTGCAGATGGAATCTTGCATTTTGCACATCGTTTTAAATAAGTTGACTCATCATTAAAAATTTTCAAAGCTTTTTTTTTTCAAATAGTAAAATGTAATAACATTATGAGAATTTTTTTCCCTAACCACTTTATATTAGGTGTAAGCTCGCTACTGATGGATGTTTCCAGAAGTGCGAAAAAGAAAGAATTCAATTACGTTTTTGTGTAAAAAAAATACTCAATTGAAATGCATCTTACAATATATTTTACTTTGTCTTCTGTCTTCATTTATTATTATATGTCATGTTGAATTTCAGCTTTTGCTTTGTCTATCACGAAATTTACATATCAACATCGATTATTATTTTCATGACGAGAAAATTGTTTACAGTTAAAGTCACAGAGACGCTTCTAAAAGTATATGTTTATAGACACATTATCTCATATCGTTTCTAAAGTTGCCGTGGTCTTTCTTCCAAGGCTAAACTCGAAAGAAAGAAATACATGACAGAAAAACTATTTACGAAAATCAACCAGCTTCCTACAAAACTAATCACGGAAAATTTAAACAATGCCACAAGCTTTTCACAACTATACTTGAATTCCCCCTTCTAAATCTGTCAATAACATATCGAGTACAAATTCAGTGTTATTAATTTGCATCATCGAGTTTAAGACTGCATAACTTAAGATTATTCATATTATCCTGTCTTTACCAAACTTTCAATAAATAAAATATATTTCCATCAGTTGCTTATAGATATGAGATACCTATAAATAGGGTTGCCATACGTCCCGTATATACGGGACTGTCATATTATTATAAATAATAAACAAAGTTATAGTAACAGAGATGCTTCTAAAATTGTATGTTTATAGACACATTATCTCATATCGTTTCTAAAGTTGTCGTGGTCTTTCTTCCAAGGATAAAACTCGAAAGAAAGAAATACATGACAGAAAAAACTATTTACGAAAATCAGCCAGCTTCCTACAAAACTAATCACGGAAAATTTAAACAATGCTACAAGCTTTTCACAACTATACTTGTATTCCCCTTCAAAATCTGTCAATAACATATCGAGTACAAATTCGGTGTTATTAATGAGCATCATCGAGTTTAAGACTGCATAACTTAAGATTATTCATATTATCCTGTCTTTACAAAAATTTCAATAAATAAAATATGGGTGTTGGGATGGCCGATTAAACAAAACTTCTTTCCTTTTAAATTTTTAATGATGTTTTAGAATAACAGTTAGATGACTAGTAAAGATGAAATAATTAACAATTTACAGAACACAATCAACACAAAGAAGCCATAGCCGCAGGACCACACATATTCTCGTCGCCACAATCGTCTTTTGGAGCAAGCGTCATTTTTCAACATCGCGTCTCGATGTCAGAGCGTCTACTGACGAGTTCTGGTCGGATCCGCTAGAGGCGCCACTCAGTTGGCGGGAATGAAGGGAGCTGCCGTTAGTCTGGCACCACATAAAATATATTTTCATCAGTTGCTTATAGATTTGGGATACTTATAGATAGGTTGCCATACGTCCCGTATATACGGGACTGTCATAGTATTTCACTACTCCGCCCCTTTATTATTATTTCTCCCGTTTTCTCCCTAAACTCAACCAAGATCCTAATGGGAAGTAATAGAACGTACTATTGCATATTTACAAATAAGAAACATCGATATCGGCAACAGGAGATTCTATTCAACTAGCTTGTATATCTAAAAGATTATTTAGGGGGGAAATAATACCAAAGCCGCAAAGCAACCGTGAAGTTGAGTATCGAAGAGTTTGCTGAAGTTTCTTGCAGATACAAAGTATATTGATCAGAAGTCATGTCTAATAAAGTTATCTGAATACGCATTTGCCATTCCAGCCTACAATGCAAATGTCGTGAGAATATCTTCCTTAATGTCATCTCAATGTTCGGACCGAAGAAACAGGTTGGCAGTGAAGACAAATGAAGAAAAAAGGCTTAACCTTGCATTTTTTTATTATTCTATGTGCTTATTTTATGAGATTGCTAAAAATTTATTGATTTTTTATCAGAGTAAAATAAACCATTACCTACCTACTGTTTTCATATTTTGCTTATTTAGCACTTAAACGTCCCATATCAATGCTATGCAATTATGGCAGCCCTACTCATAGAGTATATTTTGATAAAGCACCATGATGACAGCTTTCATAAAAAAATAATGATGAACAGCTGAGATGCTTTTCCTTCTTACAATATCCTAAATTCAAAAAATGGTACGCCAATTGTGAACCAAACGCGAGCCAAGTCGCCAAGAGCAAAGCGATTTTCCGTTAGCCGGGCGCAAATGTCGCCAATTCTGAACAGCCAAGTCTCCAAGAGCGAAGCGATTTTCCGTTAGCCGGGCGCAAATGTCGCCAATTGTGAACAGCCAAGTCGCCAAGAGAATGGTTGTAAGAAATTTGGCGGAATTCTACATTATTTGGCGATTTTTCGCTTGCGCCCGGCTAACGGAAAAGTACCCAAAAAATACACATTTCTTTGAAAAAATACGCAGAAAGATAAATAACGCCAAATATGGCATTTGAACTGAAAACTTGTCTAACCAAAACAAACTGTACCTGTTGTTGTTGTATCTCTCCTGTTTCAAATCTGCAAAATTTTACATTTCGCTCTACAAAATGCTCTTACGTCTATACTCGGTATAAAAATTTTAAATTTATAAATGCATCCTAATGAATCCTAGAAAATTATTCTTAAGTCAAATCACTATAGAATAATATCTGAATTCACAGAATAAAATTTCGAAATTTTCATTGTTAAACTTAAGCATTGCAAATAACATTATTTAAAACGCTGATTATCTCTACTAATAATCTGTGTCTGTGTGTGTATCTCTGTGTGTATCTTTGTCTGTGTGTATCTTTGTCTGTGTGTAGCTCTGTCTGTGTGTATAGCTCTGTCTGTGTGTATAGCTCTGTCTGTGTGTATAGCTCTGTCTGTGTGTATAGCTCTGTCTGTGTGTGTATCTCTGTGTGTGCATCTCTGCTTGTGTATCTGTTTGTGTGTGTGTCTGTGTGTGTGTATCTGCGTGTGTATCTGTGTGTGTATCTGGGTGTGTTGGCGTTCTACAGACCAGACCGCTGGACTCAGAGCTACGAAATTTGGCACAGACATACTCTGGAGGGTGGGAATGTGCACCTCAGAGCCCTTTTTTAAAATTTTAATTAGAATTTTAATTAATTAAAAATTAAGCGAAATTTTAACGTTTTTCTTTTATAACTTCCGAACAGATTAGAGCACAAATATGATTTATACACCACCTGAAAGAGCAAAACATTACCTTTCAATTAAGTTGCCGTACAATTTTTCTCTAATTTTAATAGACCTTTAAAAATATTTTTTGGCATAATTTACAACAATACTTTTTATTCTTGCAACGCAATTCAAGCCGTTTTCATTGTTTAAATAAATATTTAATTGCGTGTTTCTCTTTCATTGTTGAAAGTTGACGTAATATCTTAATACATCTTGCTTTCATATTTTATTTCTTCAAAATCTTTAAGAAATCTTTAAATCAAGCTGTCTGAGATATTATTATCCAATAAGCTGAATGGTTATGGTTGCTATATTATCATTCTTTTTTCAGCATGTTTTAATTCAGTTGGCATGCCGATGGCCATAAAATGTGTTGCGCCATTTTAATGTTGAAATCGAATGCATATTTTGAAAGAGAAATAAGAAAGTGAAGATGGCTCCGGCAACGTTCAAGCAATTCGATGTTACATGACATTGTCAGTTATTTGACTCTATTAGGGACATTTATGAAGACAATGAACGTAACAGGTAGAAGGCCATTCTCTTCCAGAATCTGAGGCTTAAAATTACGTTTCAAAGCAGCCATGAATATAAAATGAAACAAGTTTCAATTGAAATCATATTCCTGGCGAACAAGCTGGTGGTCGAAGGCAGCTAGTTATTCATAAAAAATTTTTTTAAAAAAGCTATTTTTATTTATTTAACGTCTATTTTTAAATGATTTAAGACTGCTTTCATATTTTTAATATACTTCTTCAAGTTAATTGCGAAATTTATTACCTTTGATTTGTACTTAAGGAATAAAAACACATTTAAAAGCATATTTAGATAATGTGTTTTATTTCTCTTTTTCATGCCTGGCGCTATTTAAAATATGCAAGTTTAAGATTCGAAGAGAACATATAATATAAAGATAATAATGAAATTATAACTTACTCAAATGAAGAAAAAATAACATATCATTGTCCTCAGACATATCCTATTTTCATCGTGTCCTTGAATAAGAAAATGAATTAATGTTACAACATAAATTTCGGAAGAATGAGCAAGTCGAAAAAGTCTTTCGAAATAGATATTAATAGTCAAAAAACTTTAAAGTTCAAAATTCTTCAAAGGCTTCAGTATAATAAATAATAATCACTAAACTCTTACCTCCTTGGCAGGCAAATAACTCACTTTTCGCATAAACCTCACCAAATGATCTGTAAAACCTTTTAAATGACAAAGGTTGACAAAGTTTTTTTGCCATCTTTTACATATAGTGGTCTGCTTTTGAAAAGACATGAGAATTGATTGCTTTTGTGTTTCAGCCTGAGTATCAACTTTAGAGGCCATAAATAATAGCCTGTTTTCAGTATAATTGTGATAAATTTACGTTCCGTGTTACTTGAATTTTCAAATATTTAAAATTTTTTTCTTATGAAATATTTTGGTTATTTTCCGAAAATATATAGGGGAACGGCAAGTAGTATGGGCCCCTTAGGGAAAATTTAGTATCAAATTTATATTATTTGTTTAATGAGTAATAAATTTTCCAAATTAAGTTGTAAAGTTAACAATACTCTTTTATATTAGAATCGTTGTGCTTTCAACAATTTAAGAAGAAAAGTGCTCAATTTATAATGTTGAAATCTTTTGCAAACAACAGATTGCAATCTAGTAATAACTGAACTACAGTAAAACTTCGATTAACCGGATAATCGAATAGACGAATAACCGAATAGACGGATAACAGAAATCTCTTAATACATGCGGTACAGTAACGCCATTTTCACTGCTGGCTTGGAAAGAAAATGAAAATAAAACCCTTTAAAAGTGAATGATACATGCATACTGTGGCGGCTCGTCCATTAGGCCTGCAGAGCTACAGTCCCAACGAAATTATTTTAAAAGCTTGTTTTCTTTTTTATTCTAATTGGTTTACTTTTCCCTTTGAGATTTCAATGATCAACGGAATGGCAAAAAAGTAATGAAAAACGCATTTTGCGACGGACCTCGTCATTTTGAACCGCGGTCAGAAGACGAGGTGACACCTGAGCTGGCACCCCTATCCAAGCTTCCACATCGCACCAGCAGGAGGACGTTTGACCCCCTACGTATGATTTGAAGTGCAACAGGCCCAATACACGACGGGTCTTCAGATAAATCTGGTTTCGGGCCTGGTACCCTCTGGTCCCAAAGCCGAGACCTTACCACGAGGTCACCGCGGCCCCGAAATTTCATTAGAAAACATCATATTTGAAAAGATATTTCTTAATGCACATGTTATACGCCTTGTGTCCATAGAAAATAGTATGCACATCTTTAATTATGTGCGTTATATCTATGAGTTTTAAGATGAAGAAAATATCGTTTTCTTTAGGTAATAATTTCCAGAGTGAGATTTTCCCTGGATAATAGTTTCCAAATTGCAGAGAATCCTAAAAATTGTGAAATCGACAGACCAACGTTGAAAAACCATCGATGGTAAAGGAAACTTTGAATACTTTTAAAGTTGAAGTTGAAATCGGTCAAGAATGACGAGCTGCTTATCACAAAGACAAAATCATTTTGGACCACATACTGTAAGTGCTTTCTTTAAGAAGAATTATAAGAGAAAGAAATAAAAACAAACAGCACATCGTGGCATAATAAGCACTTCTTCGTATTTCAATTTTCTAAATTTTACAAGAGGAAGAAGAAAAAAAAACTGAATGTTTCATAACCAATAACGAATATTTCTGATATGTTTTTTCACATCTGGTATGAACATGTGGATTCATGTTCATATCAGATATGCAAAAAAATCTGACACATTCGTTATTGGTTGCAAAAAATTCAGTATTTTCTTCCTCCTTCAAAATGTGGAAAACTAAGATAAGTGGTGGTGCTTGATAAGCGATGACAGTATCAGAAATTGCATATCATTTACGATTCCAGCAATTTCTTTAATTATGAGGATATTCTTAAACAGTCAGAACATACTACTAATTCTAAGTAATTCTAAATTCTTGTTTTATTATTATTTTTTGAAATATTTAATAAGAAATATTAATGTATAATAATCTTTATTCTTATGATTTTGTGAGTTCCTTAATAATAAATATTTGGAAGTAAAGTTAGAAATTTTTGAGTTGGGAATATTTATGTCCCGATTTGAAGCAATGTGAGAGATATATTGGGGCAAAATTCGAATGAAGCTCATCTCACAGACCGTGGTCAGACGACTCTTGAACCACCACCCCATGTCCATATGTTTACCCACATCAAAGAGGTGATTACTGACCCACGAAGGCAGGTTTAACTAACACATAGTTCCCATGCATGACTCAACTTTAGTGGAAATGGGTCTCAAAGTTGCAACTCAAATCACTGCGGTCATAGACTCAAATTTCTGGGAGATTGCTTTTCTGAAATCAAAATTATAAGCTCTGAGATGATAAATACTTTTCTTAATGTAAAAATCAATTCGATTTTTGGATAAAAAACTAAAGTATGCAAAGAATTGTGATGTGTGAAAGGTAGAACTTATCATGACTAGATGGCCATGCCATTTTTATGCGTTTTCAATCAGAAATTACCGAACATAATATTCATTTCAAACGGTCAACAATTCCATCTTGTTTTCCCAGTCTTATCGATAAAAACCTTCAAATTATCCTTCAGAAGAAAAATAATAATTTGTTTACCATCTGTCTTCGATGTTTTTTATTCTTTCTTAGAAACTTCTATTTCTTTTAGATATCTTTATTTTGAAATCTATACCCATTTTCGTGTCAAGAAAT